>BQNB010174303.1:0-13271 GCA_026074375.1 Tanacetum coccineum
GCACTAGTAGAAGGGTTTACTCCTGTAGAAGATAATAGAGGTCTGTTAGTTACTTTAGGAATGTTGCCTGATGATGTGACAGTGTTAGTGAATCAAACTGTTTTCTTCTTGTTAATAGGCATGACCGTAACTAATTTCTCACTAGGTTTGTGAATATCAAGGAAAGTATCTCTAACATAACCTAGCAACTCTTGAATCAGCTTAACATACATACAGGTTGAGTAAGATGCACTATCTAAAGGGTTTCGTGATTTAGCTTATTCAACTACCTCCTTAAGAATACCAGCTTGTTTCATAGTATGCTTAAGGTAGTATTCGTGAGCTTCCCTATTATTCTTAGCCTTAGGAGCCAAAATTACTGGGTCAAGCTTATACATTCCTAGAGCAATAGTGGTAGCATTTGACACTTGGGTAGTATTATTAACTATGTCCTTTCCTTTTAAGTTTCTAAGATCATTTTTTAATGTTGTTATGACAAATACTTTTTCCTAAAGTTGATCATTTAAATTAGAAATTTCAACAGACTTTTGATTTACTTGATTAACCAAAGATTCAGTTTGTTCTTTAGCACGAACACGTGATGGTTTAATTGAATCATAAAGTTGTTTATAAGTCTGTTTCAAATGCTCATTTTCAGCAATTAGTTTTGTCACCCTATGGTCTAGTTCAATGTTGATAGTCTCAATTTCATCGAAGTCCTTTTTTACACTTTCACTGGTAGAAGTTTCATTGACACGCTTAATGTATGATTTCAACGTCTTGATTGTCATGTCTTTTGCTTGAAGCTCAGCTTTCAAATTGTTTAATTTAAACAATTAATCAAATGAAGGTTCAGTTTGGTTCACAGATGTGTTATTCTTTTGAAAAATTTCTTTATTAAGTTGTATTGCAATTTCAAGAGAAATGCAGTGTTGTTCAAGTTCAGAAAATCTTTTTGAAAGTTTATTATACTCATCTTTTTCAACTATGTTGTGTTGTTTGATAAGCTCAGCTTCAAGTTCCAGACACTTGTTGCACATTTCCACATAATTCATAGAATCATTCATAGCCACAGAAGAATTCACATTCACAGAAGTATTCTTATCCAACGAAGAATTCACAATAATATTCACAATATCTTGAGAAATGTTTTGATCCAAGAGTCGATCATTTTCAATCAAAAAATGTTTCTTTTGAATTTCAAAGCACTATTTGTCTACATGATACTGTTGAACAGTAGCTTCCATTTGGTTAAAAACTGTTTGTACTTCTGTTACCTCATTTAAAAGATCTTTATCAAAACATTAAATATGACTTTTATGGTCTTTACAAATAGAATTATTTCTTTTAGAAAAATAGCTTTAGTATGTTCAAACCCCCATTTCCATTATGTTAAAGCATCGGGTGTGGTCTGCTTTTTCACCACGTTGTCAAATTGGCCAAGATGGTATTTAAGATTTTTAAGGCTTGTATTAAATAATACAAGAGCTATAGCCAAGGTAAACTAACGCAAGTAAACAAGTGATACCAAAAACTAAAACGAATACTAAAGTAAATGGAATTACACGATGTCTTCTATGGAATTGATAACGTTGCTTGACCTCTTCTGCTTTTTTTCTCCTCTGAAAATCGACTTTTATGGTTTGGGTATCGAGAATATGATTTAGCACACTGAAAACTCGTTTTTAAGTTTTCTATTTATAAGGTCTGGAAGTCGGTACGATACGCGTATCCAATGTTCGATACTGCGTATCCAAGTGTTGGATACGGTGAATTAGGGATTTCTTGAGTAGGGTCCACGCTTGATAGCTTCCTAAATATTATATTGATTTCCATACTTTGAATACGCGTATTGAGTCTTCTGGATACGGCGTATTGAGCTTAACTTTTGTGGTCTTTGGTGAGTGCAGCACTGAAACACCGTATCTTCCTTGAAGGATTACGGCGTCTGTCTTCAGAATAGAAATCTTCAAATATCTTCATTTAATCCTAGAATGCGTGCCTTTGCTATCTTTCACTACATACTCCAGAATTACTGCAATTCTCAATAATAAACGATTAAGTAACAATTTCTTGCAATAACTAAACAAAATGGGTTAATAACATGTGGTTAAAATGATGCCAATAAAATAGAACGTTAATATGATGTCCATCAAATATCTTCCACTTGAATCTACTTTTCCTCGAAGTAGCCTTTAGAAGTTTGTAAAAATTTTATCCCTGAATATATTTTCTCGTTAAAGGCACTTATTTGGTCTCTTTACAAGTCAAACCAAACACCTCACGAAATATGGGAAGAAGAAAACACCAATCGCTCAACTAATCCTAGGTGGTCTCCAGGTGCAACAAATTAGCTCAATTGCTCGGAATCCCATGACGAGTTATTCCTATCATAAGCTTGGCAAGGATACACATCACCCCCCACTAAAGCCAAGGATGTAACAAGTTTTAAAAGGTAAATATGGTTTTTTTGTATGGAAAGGCATAACAGTTGATCAATCTACAATCTTTCACTAGAAGTACCCACCTCCAACAAGGCAGATGAATCACGCATACATGGACGAACGACGGAATAACATGTGTGTCCATCACAATCCTGCATTCCTACATTTAACCAACGGTTAGGATTCAGAATGATATAGGTAAGAACCTACTAACTTCACCAAAGTCGTAAACCAACGGAGCAACTAAGACATCATACATGGCCGTAAAACGACGAAATAGACATGCATTGCTCGAAAACAAGTCCTGATTCGCGGAAAAACCCAGCTGGCTTAATCATTAGGTAAGGGAAAGTAAATTGTTTGTTAAATAAAAATCAAGAAACAAAAAGATTAAATACTTAAATACAAGTTGCTAGACACTTATTTCCCGACCGTTACCATGATAAAGACACAACTATTTACAACGTCTTGATCATAGATAAAAAACAACAACCTAAGTTGGCGTTCCCGTAACGATCAATTTCCTAATCACCTAAAACTTTACATACTTTACAAGGTATAGTTGGCGAATATCTACCACATTGTACAAATACTTACAATCGTTGAAATTTTAGACGTATCAACGAATAATCATCCTTCCGTGTATAAATCCTTCCGTTAGCATGCTTTGCGAAGCGATATCAAATTTCTTTCACTTTTTCTATTTTGTATTTTCTCTCATTTTTTTTGATTTTTTTTTGCTACTATTCTTCAAATCGTCGGTGTAGTGTTCACCATCTTCACCTATCATAATAATTCCAGAATAATTTCTTCGATAGTTCCTCTTCTTCGGATTCAAACCAATATTTGTGACGGTAGTAAAAATCACATGAGTTTTTGATACAAATATACATATTATCAAATTGCAATGTCAAATTTCCAGCCGCACCAAAAGATAGAAAAATGACCACAAACTCGGTAAAATACAAACTTAACACTTTAAGCAACTATCAACTATAAATTAAACTTAATCTAACAGGGTAATTAAGGTGTAAGGGTGAAAAGAAACAAAAAGTTGTGTAATTCCAAAAGGATTGGGTTCTACGGGTGTTCTACTATGGATCATCACTCTATAAGAATTAGAGTTGAAAAGGGTTTTAAAACGGGAGTTAACTACCGGTGTGCGTTATTAATTAAGCAACATGTAAAAGCGATTTTTATTTGTAAATCCTAAAATTTACCAATTTAAAACAAGTACTTCATCAAAATTCCATAATATTTCTGCATCATTGAGGTCTCGCGTGATATACCAAGCCAAGTTTTCTAAAGTCAACAACACACAGGCACACTCAATATTTTGTGAAATTTGGTAAACGTTGGAAACAGAAAGGTTAAATCCTCACAATATCTAAATAAGGGTTATTAGTGTTGCGGGTTAAGTATTCAGTTAGTTTCCACAAAAGTAAGCTTGAAAAAAAAAAATTGAGCATAATTTACGCATTTTAATGTGAAAATTAAGACATAAACATTCTAATTCCATCACCCCACTCAAATTATACAACGTCCTCATTGTATATATAAAACATAAAATACAAGAATTAAAAGAATTAAATGAGACCTCCCTCCCTGAAAATTGCACTGTGATCTCCAAGTTGCGTTTATGAGCAAGATTATGTTGAACAACTGCCTTAAAGTTTCAAGACTCCAACACTTTTAAGATCTCCAGATTTGTAAATTCTCCACCAATATTCGTCGATATTTCTTACACGAGGTCCTGTATAAATTCTCAGAAAAACAAATTCAATTCTATTTCCGAGTATTCATTGGTTAATAGACTCGAAATAAATACCCTAAAACTGAACAGAGAAGTCGATATCGAAGGGCCATATCCATTCCCCAAGATACCCGTATGATACCTTATACGCTGTTATTCATTTAATAATACGTCGTGATAGACTGTTCTGAAAATATATGACTGGATAACGTCCAGGTAGTCAATACGTCGTGAATCCAAGGGGTTTTTGTGATACGCCATATAGAAACTCTGTGAAGACAACTCGATAAAATTAAAAATAATTCCGGTTTTGTCTCCCAGCAAGCAATTTTGTTTACATGAAAAGTCTTTAAGTTGGACTAATGACCCAATTTAATCCCATCCTAAATAAAACAATTTAGGTGTCGAACGGATGCCAAATGTCCCCCCCGCCCCCACCCCGGCACATACAAATTTCTTGATTAGGAAAATGAATGACATCCTTTCCTTAAATGAATCCAAGCCATGATATTAAAATTTAACTCGTTGATAAAAGTTTCAGTTTTTAAAAATTTATTCGATGTATCATGACTTGCTTTCAAAAGCTTATTTGACCCATGTGCATAGGCACCATCATCGGTATTTATTACATTACCCCTTGAAGACTCTTTGATATCGATTTTTTCATCATCATTGTCCTTATCTGATTTTAAATCATGAGGATAAATTACGTTAAAAGGAAATAAATCATTAAAGTATAAAATGTTTTGTTCCTCTTCATTACATTCGGACAATGATGTTTCTTCTTTCAAATCAAATTCATCGATATGTTGAGGAATTACAACAGGTTCAGTTGAGAAATCCGATTTAGACGTTAGAGCATCATTGTAAACAATGGCTAAAAATTCGTTCTCAAAATCTTTAAATAAATCTAAATCATTTAAACAACTGACCATAGGGTCGGGTGATGGAAGCAAAGACATATTGACTTTATCATTATCATTTTCCGAATCCGTTTTTAAATCGTTGACAGAAATTATTTTATAGGAAAATGAATTTTTGTCGAAAATTACCGTGCAATCTTCATCGTCGGATTCGTCAAACGATATTCTAAAGTCAATTTCACCGTCGTTAAGAGAACTTACCGTAGGCTCACACGAGAGTGCTGCATCAGATGTTAATGTGTCGTTAAAGACTATAGATGGGAATTCAGTTTCAACATATCTGAGGTCGTGAACGTCTTCATTATCCCAGATCTTACCATACTTAGCAGTTTCCCAATTAAACACTTTACCACGCCTACAAGATTTTTCTTCCTTAAGCCTGATGTACTCCTCCATAGTAATATTGGGGTCGTCCATTTTAACCTGTAATAATTTTGCTAGGAAAGAAAATTGTCAAATAGCTTAATACGCCGTACTCAGTGAACTAAATACGCTGTATTGATGATAGAGTCGAATACGCTGTATTGGTTTGAAAAAAAATTATACGCCGTGTCTAATAAATTGAATACGCCGTATTGAGTATTCGACTCAAAAAAATTACAGCGAACTGTAACAATGCTGAAACACACAAATATACAAGCAAACAATTAAAGACAAATATATAAATATTACAGAATATACAAGGATATACACTAATCTAAATTACACTAATCCTACGGGTTAGATCTAATCTAATGTTAAAAACCAAAATATCAAATAAAAATCAAGATTAATTTTCACTCCCCGACAACGGCGCCAAAAACTTGATGTGTCGTTGTGTGGTGTATATTTTATTGATTCAAGTTTTAAATTTATATTTTGCCGACTAAACCAAAAACAACACTTTAACGGGCAGTGTACCCGATCGGTAGTGGTTTCATTTAGTATGGTGTCGAACATATGAAGCTGAGGTGTAAATCCTATCCAAATTAATTAATATCTTGGCTATCTAATATATGTTATTTCTATTCTATTCTAAACATATGTTGGTCTAAATCCATCCGATTCTAACGGGAAAATGAGGTTTTTAGCCTGAGAGACTGGCACGATTTGGTTGGTGACTACAATCAATTCAAGGCACTTTTACCCACGCAAGCTAATTAACAAAAGATAAAAGAGCGGTCGAACCTTATATAAGAAAATTGTATTAACCATTATCAATCTGATTAGAAAGTTGGTTTATTTATTAAGTGCAATGATTTCTTCTCTCGAGGTGGCATATTATTCTTAAGAATTAGGCATTACATCATCCTAAGACCTAGACACATTAATTTTGTCACAATTAAAGCATCCGCATAAAGCATCCTTATTTGCTGATTATAATCTATCTTAGGGATTAAATCATGGTGATCTTGTTAAACCCTAGCTCATAGAGACTTTACCCACTTACTGCTTAATGGTAATTTATACATTAGTAGTCCACTTGTCCAACTATCCAATGGAATCAGAACGTTACTTGTTGAATTACCTAGGTCACCTGCTAGTCAACACGATTAATAAACCATTAGCAATATCCAATTAACTAGTTTAAGAAGCCCTAAGCGTATCTAGAACACAGACTTAGAAGGACAATATTTGTGTAACTATAATTCTAGATGTATAAATTACTATATGGAGAGCTATCCCGAACTCTAGATCTACTTGGTCCGCTTCACTAGATCCAGTTGAATAATCGGTCGCATACAAAAGCGCGTAAACAAGTATTAATTGATAAACATAAATAATCTTGTGTAACCGAACAACTTGTTTTTTAAATTTTAGAATCGAACAACTCACAAACAATGCCAACCGAACAACTCACAAACAATGTCAACCGAATAACTCACAAACAGTGTGTACCGAATAACTTGTTATTTTTGAAGGAACCGAACAAGCAAGGCTAGTGCAAACCGAACAAATAAGTAATTTTTAGGTTTTTCAGTTTCGAGTGTCGGTTAGTTTCGAGACTTATAACTTATACCATCTTGATCGTGATCCTTTTTCGATCAACGTGGTATATTCGGTTTTCACCGACGACAACCGTAGCATTCCGCGAGATTAAAATATAATTCATTTTTTGTGGAATTCAAACGAAGAAGAAAAGGATTCAGGAGGGAAACGTTTTCTTATTTCATGATATTTTTGAAATTTACAACTTAAGTCCTTGGATTTCAAGACAGTTTCATCCTTCGTCCTTTGCTAGATTTTTAATCCTCTGTTAAATCTCCTTTGCACCGTTAGTCCTTACAAGCTATAATTCAACCGTTAGCCTTCCAAGTTAACCGGTTTTGCACCATTTGTCCTCGTAAGCTCATTAATCGTTACAAAAGCTCGCGTACTTCAATTTCAACAACGATTTCAACCACAATTAATTATTGTTTCAACTCATGGTTTCCTTCTTAATTTTTGTAAAATCCCGCGAAAGATTCTATTCTTTTCTTGGTTTTAATCAAAGACTTGTAAAATCCCGTGAACGTTAATTGATTTCAACAACAACATAACAAACACGATACATAACACTAAAAACGATCTGAATAAGATTCACTAAAACGACAAACGGTTAAAGATTCGGATTACGATGACAAGTGATCACGAAGTTGATTTGGTATCCATTATTTGAGATTGAAGTGGGTTTCACGAAGGCGTCTACTTATTTCATCATCAATACTTCCTTTACTATTCTACCCCCTTTCTCAACCCAATCTATCGATGATGACTGCTGAACTTTCAACTTATGATTAAGACCTGGATTATCTAGTTATTTCCTGATGTAAGGAGTTACATTGTAGTGCTCATGGGTTATAGCTATCACTTAAAAGAGTTGCATTATAGTACTTAGTGTCACACGCAGAAGTCGATGTGGATACTTTCAAGAGGCGTTGTACTTCTTATACTTTTTTTTTTGTTTCTTAAAAAGTACTTAATAGATGAAATCTATGCACCGTTCATCAATCAACAACAGTGCAAGATTAAGTAACAAATTTGGGGGATTCTACTTCAGTTTCAAGTTTGGTATATTGGGTTTACTTCACCAAGTGGTCACAAAAATAGCCGACAGATTACGAGGTTGGTAAGTTAGCGAGAGAGTTTAAAGGTTGAGATGTGATCAGCAATTCTCACGGGATAATTGAAGCTACAGAATGTCAATGGTACTTCACAGTCTAAGCAAAAATCTTCAAAGTTCTCAATGTCCTTTCATAAAAACTTTTTCAAGATTCGTTGCTTAGACAATAAACTTCTCGAGTATATAGACGTACACGACAATGATGCTTCCGAGAGTTCAAAACCATCATGGGGGAAAACGTGTACATTCGGGACTTAGTTGACTTTGATGTTACCATATCAACTTCCAGAGGGAAGTAGTATATACTACTTTACTTAATATGGTTTGTGAAGTATTCTGCATACGTGAGAAGAATTGTTGTTGATTCTTGCATGTACCCCTGAACAATATTCCACCATAGACTAAAGACAAGTAAGCAGTAGTAAATTGATGTGTTTTTCTACTTTTACAAAATCCCGATGTGCAACCTGTAAATTCCAAATAGAAGTTTATTCTAGCTACATCAAGTATCAGAATCTGCTGAAGATAGTGATGTTGTTTGGGGGAATCTGATTCAGAACTTCTCAAAAAGGAGTCTATGAAAAAGCTTTTCAATACATGAGTAAGTTAATCCAACCCAATGCATACTACAATGGTTCATGTAATTAAAGACACAGAAGAACTAAGAAGCTGGAGTACAAGTATCAACGACAAGGAGAACTCAGAATACATCTTCAGCTTTGGAATGCTTTGGAAGCCTTTTATTTGTTTTTATATTTTGTACCTAATAGGAACATTGTAAGTAATTTCGTATGTCCACATATTGGGGGAAGATTGTTAGCCTTAAAATATGTTGACTTACCAGAATTACATTAGATCATTAATAGCCAAACACGCAGGGACTATATTAGACTATTGAGGATAGTTTAGTTGTGTTTGGACTATAAATTCCCCCTCCATACTTCCGTGGAGGGGTGAGGATTCATTTGTATCATTTAACCAAATTGTGGTGTTTTGTGTTCATTCTCTTCTAAATACACACACCTTCCCTTTTTTCTCTCTCTAAATAAAATGGCTAAGTTCTTGTTTAATCCTCCCCGACCTCCGGATCATCAAGTTTAGCTAGTGTTTCTTATTATGTACAGATAAATCAAGAAATTGAGATAAACGAATACCAAACATTCAAATCTTCATAATAATGGCTAATACCTGAAGGTATTAGCCTTCAAACGTCATAATAAATACAAAAGCAATTATTTAGCCAAGGTAAACTAACCGAGTTAACGAATGATACCAAAAACTAAACGATTACAAAAGTATATGGAATTACAAACGATCTTCTTCTATGGAATTGATAACTTGCTCGACCCTCTTCTGCTCTTTTCCTCCTTGAAAATCGATCTTTTATGGTTTTAGGTATCGAGAATATGATTTAGCACACTAAAACTCATTTTTGAGTTTTCTATGTATAAGGCTGGGAAGTCGTTATATACGGAGTATCCTAGTGTAGGATACGGGGTATTAGGGTTTCTTAGAGTAGGTACCACGCTTTGATATCTCCCCCATTTAATTTATATATTGATTCCATACTTCGAATACGGCGTATTAAGTCTCTCTGGATACGGCGTATTGAGCTTATTCCTCTGTGGTCTTTGGTGAGTGCAGGCACGGATACGCCGTATCTTCCTTGATAGATACGGCGTATTGGTCTTCTTAATAGTAATCTTCAAAATATCTTCATTTAAGCTCCAGAATGCGCGCCTTTTACTATCTTTCACCAATTACTTCATAATTACTGCAATTCTCAAATATAAACGATTAAGTAACAATTCTTTGCAATAACTATACAAAATGGGTTAATAACATGGGAGAAATGATGCTATAAAATAGACGTTAATTTGATGTCATCAGTCAAGCTTATACATTCTTGGAGCAATAGTGGTAGCATTTGACACTTGGGTAGCATTATCAACTATGTCCTTTCCTTTTAAGTTTCTAAGATCATTTTTTAATGTTGTTCTGACAAACACATTTTCCTAAATTGACATTAAATCAAAATTTCAACAGACTTTTATTTACTTGCTTATCCAAAATTTGTTTGCTCTTTAGCACGAACACGTGATGGATTAATGATCATAAAGTTTGTTTATAAGTCTGTTCAAATGCTCATATACAATTATTTTGTCACCCCCTATTTCCAGGTTCAAAGTTGATAGTTTGAATTTCAATCAAGTCCTTTTCACACTTTCACGGTAGAAAGTACATTTGGCAAACCAAACTCCTAATTTGTGCTTTAAACTTCTTGATTGACATGTTTCTTATTAGCTTGAAAGCACAGCTTTCAAATTGTTTAATCAAACAATTGATCAAATGAAGGTTCAGTTTGGTTCAAAGATGTGTTATTCTTTTGAAAAATTTCTTTATTGAGTTGCATTGCAATTTCAAAAGAAATGCAATGTTGTTCAAGTTCAGAAAATCCTTTTGAAAGTTTATTATACTTATCTTTTTCAACCATGTTGTGTTGTTTGATAAGCTCAGCTTCCAGACACTTGTTGCATATTTCCACATAATTTACAGAATCAATCATAGCCACAGAAAAATTCACATTCACAGAAGTATTCTCATCCACAGGAGAAATCACAACAAAATTCACAATATCTTGAGAAATGATTTGATCCAAGAGTCGATCGTTTTCAATCAATAATTGTTTCTTTAGAATTTCAAAGCACTGTTTGTCTACATGATACTGTTGAACAACAGCTTCCATCTGGTTAAAAACAGTTTGTACTTCTGTTACCTTATTTAAAAGATTTTTATCAAAAACATTGAATATGTCTTTTAAGGTCTTTACAAATAGAATTATTTCTTTTAGAAAAACAGCTTTAGTGTGTTCAAACCCCATTCCTTTCTATTAAAGCATCAGGCGTGATCCGTTTTTTCACCACATTGTCAAATTGGCCAAGATGGTATTTAAGCTTTTTAATGTATTAACCAGGCTTACCTTACGAAGTTCCCGAGGAGCCTCAATTTTGACAGGCGAAGAAGCAGATTGGTTAGTATTAGGGTGTAAAGTTTGTAACCGGAAAGCTTGTTCCTCAGACAGTTCTTGTTGTGGGACAAAACGTTTACCAAAATCTTTAGATAATCGATTTAACTTAGCATAATTAATTGGTTTAATGTTAACTTACTTTTCTAAGACCATTGGATCACTTTGTTTTAAAAGCATTTTTTATCGACTCTCTTCCTCAAGCATCAAAGTCTCTTCAGAATCAGCAATTGAAATCACATTGGTTTCCTTAACAATAAGACTAACCATCATAAACATTGGCCTAAATCTGATCGCTTCTTAAGATAGAAAAGGATTTGAAACTAAGAGCTTAGTTACTTGTATGTATCAAGAACACTTGTGGTTTTCGATTAGCATATGCATAGTTTGCGCGGATTGACCCATTTTATGCACAATATTATCGAGTTTTTTAACTTTCTTTTCCAAAGCAATTTCGTTGTCAATATTCTTAGCTTCCTTTTCCTTGGATTAGTTTTTGAAAACATTAAATGTTTTGTTAACGATTCTTTTCTTTTAATTGTTCAGAAAGAGTTTGTTTAAGAGAGTTAATTTTGTTTTCAAAATCCGCAAACTATGCATTTTTCTCCCGAATTATATAATCCATTATAAGCTTTTCTCGAGTACTTAAATCCATGTTTTGTATTTCTTCTAGCAATTTTACCCGTTTTTTGTATCTTTCAAGCTCAGCAGATAGGGTTTCATTGGCCATTAGATTTTCCTTATTGACCTTGTTACAATTAGTTACTTGATGTGACAGTTGTTTAAACACATATAATATCATGGAATCTTGTTGTGCAGAAGAATTTGTATCCTGAACAGTTGCATTTTGTGTTTCAAGCAGATACTGAGAGTAGGGTATGATATTGCTATCATTGGTTATCTCATTGTCTGGATAATTCACAAGATGGGTTTGTTCAGAATATGGCATCTCTTGCACATTTTGATTTAGCATATCATTATGAGTGTTGTCAGAGTATGTACCTCAGAGAGAACATCTGAACCGTAACTAGACAAATTGGCCATAAGAACAGCTTTGGCTGTAGAGATCTCGTTATAATCAGAATCATACGCATCCAAATCATCGGCTTGATAAGCTGCATTGTGTGTAATGACCGACTGTGTCACTGGACCTTCTGCAATACCCGGGTCTGCCAAGAATTCTAATTCTTCTTCATTAAGAAGTTTACCATTTCTTTGAGCTTCAACTAATAGAATTTTATCCCTGAACCATGTAGCATCCCTTTTCCTCTTTGGCTTTGGGCATTGTCTTGCCATATGAACTTCCCTTTGGCAGTTAAAACACTTTACAACCCTTTGTTGACCTAAATAATTCCCTCTTGTTCCTGAAGTATTAGATCTTGTTCCTGAAGTGCCAACAACATAAGAATTTTGTCACCCCTAAAGTGGTTGAACAGTCACCCGTCCATCATGAATAGTTGCTTGTTTTCTTAGGTTGGATGAGTTTCTTAGCTTATTGTTGGTAGATGGAAAATGAGATGTGACGACAGTAGACAAAAATGACATAATTTTGTTAATTGCATCAATGGGGTCGTCTCCTTTCTTAAACACGTGAACTACTAGACCAGAGTCTATTTAAGGAAATCCAGCCAGATATGTTTGTTGATTAACTATGAAGACATCATATTCAATTTGAGGAACAGATTGTGGTTATGGGTAAGCATCTTGATGAATTAAGGATGAGTAAGCATTAGGATGTGGTGTTGTCGGATAAGTAATTGTATGAGGTGTGGATAGATAAGTAGTTGAGTAATGTTGTATGGGATGAATTGATCCATATTAAGGAGACTGAGATGGTGAAAATTGTTGTTGGAACTGAGGATTGTTGTAAGAGGATTGATAAGTGTTGAAGTATGATGGTGTCATTTGATTATTAATAACTAGTGCAAGTGGATCTTGATTGCGTTCATGCATAATACGGACTTCATTTGCATGGAGTTCATGTTATTCAAGATATGCATGAAGCTAATCAAAGTTGGTGGTATGCAAATCTCTTACAAGTTTGACATCAGTCACAAACTTACTC
>BQNB010174304.1:0-11447 GCA_026074375.1 Tanacetum coccineum
TTAGTTTAAATTTAGTGCCCTTAGTTGTTTTTAGTGTCATTTGCCTTATTTTTCTCGTAGATTTAGAAAATCAAATCCAAATCTTGCACCATTCAAGCATCAATTCTCAAAATGACTCTCGGCTTTCAATTGCATTCCTCGTTGGGGAAAACGACCCGAGAATCATACTTCCAGATTACTATAATTGTGATTTTTTGATTCTTACCTTCTTATTTTTATATATTATATAAGTATTTTATATTTATATATTATATATTTATTAAAGGTATAATCATTAAGGATCATAACTCCTAAAAAGGAGTTTTCTACGCTAGTTTGAAGTTTGGAAACTAGTTATGTCAAATTCTGCATTTGGCGATTTTGGGCAGAATCTTAAGTCAACTTGCGTGCATCATAACTTGGTCATTTTAAAAGCTTTTATAGAGTTTCTTGATTTTAAAACTAAGTTCGGCGAGTATACTTTCTAAAGAAATAGGCCTCGCGGATTTTCAGTAACAATAAGTTAGTCAAAAGGTCTTTACTAAATGTGTTGTCATAACTGCAATTTTGGTCCAGAATTTAGATTCCAAAGATGTAGTGTGCAGGCGGATCAAAACTTAATATTTTTTGACAAAATTTAATCTGTAGCATATTCATAATGTGTATGATTTTTCCTGAATTTTTCCAGATTTTTCTGAATGGTTTAAAGGGGTCTGCTCCTGCCAAACTTTGGCAAGATTCTAGCAGACCCTGTTTCAGACATGTTGCTTGGTTGTATTTTTGAAAAATAGTTAAGCTTGTTTATATTTTTGGGAAAGTTTCAGTAGCCTATCAATACATGTAGGTGGTTATAAATGAGAGATGAACGTTGGTTGTGGTCATTTTGTATTTCTTTAAGCGTCGACAAGCGACTAGGAAAACACGGTGAAATTTCAGAAAAACGTAAGTGTGGAAATGGTAGGTTGCGTCTTGAGCATGGATTCATCGACATAGGATTTATACATGTAGGAATATATATATTATTCCATATCATTGCAAGTTATCCATATTCTAACTATTATAACTTCCTAATACGCAGACCACTATTATTATAGGTCGCGATTAAAATCATTGTTGTCGTTCTTCTTCCTTTGTTAACTTTCTCGATCGATACTCCTATCTTCGGTGAGTTTCTCACATTCCCCTTTTTACATGTTTTAAATGTTTTAGGGTGGAAAGCATGATGACTCAGTCATTTTTATTATACTCTTCCTTTGAAGAGTAATGAATCTTTTGAGATATTTCATATTGACTTGTTTTGAAAACATATGGAACATTATATTGAACTTGTGAAATTGGGCAGCGTGTTGAACTTGGAACTTGAACTAATATGTTATGTTGTTGTTATGCTTGGAACCGCCCTTACCTTTTAAACTCATTTCCCCCCTCTACGGGATTGAGACGTTAGTTACTTATGGATAGCACTATTCGAGGACTAGCACTCCTGACTCCTAGTACAGGGTGATGGACTACGTGTTTGTGTCCACACTATACAACTAGAACTTGTTGGTTTTGGAATGGTTAGTCTGGATTAGTTATAAGTTAGTACCTCCGCATTAAATCACTTATCACGCATACATATACATTATTTGTTTTGGAATCTCACTGATTTGAAAATGATTTTGGTTTGACAAATGTTTTTGATAACTTGCCATTGAGTTGGAAAACTATTATCGGACATCTACTCTTTTCTAAAACTATATTTTGTGTACATAATCTTGTGAGCTCACCAACTATTTCGATAGTTGACCGTTTTTATCATACTTTTCATGTGACATTCCTAAAGTGGAAATTTAGTGTACTTGCTCTTGGACTTGTTCAAGATGTCTACTTTCTTCTAAGTTATTGTCTTTTGGGTGATCCATGTTCGGAAGAAAAATAACTTATGTTGACTTTTGTACTCTTTAAACTTGTATTTGGTATTGTTGTAATTCGGATAATTCTCTTTTATCTAAATCATGTATGATGTTTTATCTATCATCTTGTGTGGTGTTTATTAATATGTTACACATCGCGTTTCCGCCTTGGTGGGGTGTGACTGATTGGTATCAGAGCTTAAGGTTATAGAGAACGCCAGTTCCTTTAGTCTTTTCAATGGTACTTGAATCTTAAGTCGCGATCATGTCTCGCCTCCCCCTATAGTGACCGGTTCCATGTTTTCCCCGAATTTCATCAGTTCCAGGCTCAAGTGCCTATTCATCCATCTTCATTCCAAAGGCGAGCATATGCATTGAGTGACTATAACTGCTATTGTTTACATTCAATAGTTCTTAACCAACTTTAGAGCTTTATAAAGCTTTAAAAGAGAATAGGGAGTAAGGAGGACCTTCGCTTCATTAGAAATTGGACCTAGACCTTTTTTCTTCTCTTGCGGAGCCCTAATAAAGTAACTGGCGGCATGTTAGTACAGTTCTCCTGCTTGCGGATTTTTTCCTGCGCTGATTCAGGAGTCTTCTTCTTTAGTATAAAAATCCGAACTATAACCAAAATGATTTTCTTTTTCTAAAAACACCGAACATGAAACGATTCGACTAGTCCGAGTGGTTGCATCATTAGACCTAAATTAGACATAACTTGATCAACTATGTCTAATTCAGGAAGTATCATGCAACACTGGGTATACTCATTATTTTAAACAAGTTTAAAAACCGACTTTCTACTTTATTCATTGAAAACCATACTCGAAATTATATGCACCATACAATGCATGCTTTTAGATGTCTACTATTTGATTTTAGTACATCATGCTTATTTGGATTAATCCATTTATGTTCTGAGTTTGCTTTCACATCGGTTACTATCGTTATAGTGTCACACTGTCCCTAAGCACCTTGTTATTAAGGACACTGTTATAGTCGCAATATGTCCCATAGATCGTCCTCACGCACTAATGAATTCGCGAGTGATTCGCGACGCACACCTAATTACTTTTCGTACCTTTACCCTACATAAGAACTTGAGAAGGACTCGTTGAAAGATTCTAAGTAAGAACTCAAGGTGAGCAGCAGGTGATCTATATATGCACGACATGTAGAGACATTCGTTCTTTCACTATTAGAGCTACGTTGACCTATATTTTGGTCACGTCTCCATTTTATTTCATCATGATATTAAGCCAACCGTTTTGGCTCCTAATGTAAGCATTCTTTGCTTATTCGCAAACAACGTGTTCAGTGATTCAAGATTTTGTTTCTAAGCAATCCCAAAGTTGAGTAAATTTTTCAGAAACATTGGGCCTTTTACCAACTTCTACCTTGATTTTATGACAGTTCTTGTTTGATGAGTTGTGAAATTATGCTTCAAGTTGTTATTTGGCTTAAGACCTTTGAAGAATTCACTCGAGGATGGGTGAGGCTTGGTTATTTGGACGTGGATACTAAAACGACGTGGATGTAACACGACTATAAAGAGACTAGGGTTGAAAGCATAAATGTGCGGCATTTTGTTCTTACCCTACCGTGCAGATTACAAACGACTATTTCTCATCCACTATGTGGATTGACATCATTTTTTTTATCGTGGAAACCTGTTACTTAAACGTTTCATTCTTGAAGACGTTCGATAAGACGGATTTCGTCATTAGTTGCCTTAGTGTTGGGAATTATATTTGAGTTGATAAGACAAAATATATGAAAGATGAAAGACTTAAAAAACAAAGGAGGAATTCTTCAAAAGATGGAAGATTTTGAAGATTTTGAAGATAAACTTAAATGTTTAAAAGATTTATTAATATCTTTATTTGTTCTTATCCTTTGTAAACCTAATATCTCAATTATATAAAGAGATATAGGTCGTGTTATTTTCTGTGTGTCAAGATGTAAAACACCAGAAAAGTGTGTGTGTTCTAGGCGTCAAGTTCTATAAGGAGACGCCTAGGTTTAGTGTTTTAGCCTCAAGGATCTTTAATTCCTTGTTATAGTTTAGATAACACGTGCTACCATTGATCAAGGAAGATTAAGGCTTGTAGTAGTCATGTTTCATAGAAAAGATTATGATGAAACCTTGTTAGAATAACATTGATTTGTTCTTATTCCGCTGCATGTTATTATCTTTGTTATTCATCCTAGATAAGGTCTAAACAACCTCGAGTTATAAATGATCCAAGAACTATCACGTGTTTTAGTTCTATCAATTGGTATCAAAGCCATGTGGCTCATGATATCTAGGATCACAAGGTTTGTTATTGATGTCGACTTTATGAAGTAATGGTGTGTCGAAATTTCTGTTTTTAATTTTTGAGCAGATTGGTGTAATTTGGGTTTTTGCAAACCGTAATTCAATAAAAACAAGAAAAGTGATCACTTGTAGCAGCTTAGAGATTAAAGATGACGAGTATGATATAAAGGAGAAGATCTAATCGTGGCTTTAAAGGTTACAAATTGTTGTTATTACTTATTACTTATTCGAATTTGTGACAGATTAGCAACAGATCAGTGAGACTTAAAGTGTTACAAAAAGCCCTGGGAGGAAGGAGTAATCATATCTGCCACAGTTTAGTGACAGAAAAAGTGTCGCTAAATAGTATGAGAGGAAAGAGAAAACGAATTAGTGACAGATTCGTGACAAAAAAGTGTCGTCTGGATACTTAAAAAAAGAGTATCCTTAACAGTAGTTATTGTTAATATTGTTTGTTTATGCTGCCAAGAAAAAGGTTATCAAGATGCAGCATATGGTCGATCTTTGGTTTGAATATTCTTCCAGTGGTCGAATAAAGAAACAGCAGGTTCTTATAAGGTTGTAACTGCTGCTATTGGACGTGGATAGGGTTTTATTGGGTACTTATTTTATATTGTCCAATAGTATTAAAAGACTTTAACGCAGTTTGGAATATTGTTTTGGTTCTGGAAAGTTAATACTGATGCCAAAGGGAGATTAGTACTGCTAATAAAAGTTTATACTGCTAGGGTTAAAACTTAATGCTGCCAAAGGTAAAGTAGTACTGCTAGTTCATGGATAATGCTGTCAAGTCTATGTTAATGCCGCTTTTGACACAGGTTTGATATGTGTTAATACTACTTGTATCTGTTAATGCTGCTAACAGTAATGGTTAATAATGTTAGCTTTATCTCAAGTATGTTAATGATGTTGGGGTTTTGGTCTGCAAAGTTAATACTGCTACTTCATTTTTAGTACTGCTAGGCTTGCAAAGCAGTTACTACAGTTCTTTTTGATAGTGGAAGATTTATGCTGCTCTTGATATTGGTTGTTTGTACTGCTAGCATATAGCAGTTAATAGTGTTAGGCCTTTTTCTAGTAGTTGATACTGCTCGTACACATTAGTACTGCTAGTCTTGATTCTTAGTACTGCCAGAGTACTTTATACTACTAGCTTTGTTTGATATTTGAAAACACACATGGTTTGGATCTCAATTGAAAAGAATGTTTCGTTTAAGGGGAAGCTAACAGATTGATTATTGGTTTGTTCAGAAGGTTCTTGGACAAACAGAAGGTTTTTGAATTATGGTTTACATGTTCTTAACTGGTTTAAAAGGCTCGTATATTATTGGTTTAATTGATTACGAAGAAGATTATTTATCACCTATTTAAAGTTGAAGTGCAGTTTCACAGGTTCGTGTTCTTATCATATCTTAAAGTGGGTTTTACACTTTGAAGATAACTTGTTCGTGCTTAGAAACGATGTGACGAAGACTTGAAAAATCTAGCAAAGGTGTGTGATCTAACTTATGGTGCTCAATGCTCACATTTGCTATCACTTTGGTTATGTGTCTCATAGAAGATGAGGATTTTTGTCAAGAGATTGCGATCTACTTATATTTCACAGATTTATTTATAAGTTTGGAGTCACGTGGATAGTACAAGACATAAGACACAAGTTTGGGTTGTTCTACTTCAGCATCAAGTTCGTTATACTTAGTTTTCTTCATTAGTAATCATTACATAGAGCCTACAGAATTGAAGATTCAAGAAATGGTTAACATATGGGTTTCAGGGGAAGCTTATTGTTAAAATGTTTAACCATTTACATGCATCATCGAGGTGAAGGTTTTTACTACTGCTAGTTATTATTACTACTGCTAGTTTAAGTTTCTACTGCTCAAGTTCATTTATCTTAAGGCGCGTCATGGAGGGTAATTTGAGTTGTTGGAAGGCTGGATTAGAAGTGTGATAGTGGTTTGTGGTTGTCGAAATCAAAGTTGCATACTTTAGTCCCCTATTTGATTATGACAAAAAGGGGAAGAAACTCGTGCTTATTTTGGTTTTGTCATTATCAACTAGGGGAAGATTGTTGGGAATTATATTTGAGTTGATAAGACAAAACATATGAAAGATGAAGGACTTAAAAGACAAAGGAGGAATTCTTCAAAAGATGGAAGATTTTGAAGATTCTGAAGATAAACTTAAATGTTTAAAAGATTTATTAATATCTTTATTTGTTCTTATCCTTTGTAAACCTAATATCTCTATTATATAAAGAGATATAGGTCGTGTTATTTTCTATGTGTCAAGATGTAAAACACCAGAAAAGTGTGTGTGTTCTAGGCGTCAAGTTCTCTAAGGAGACGCCTAGGTTTAGTGTTTTAGCCTCAAGGATCTTTGATTCCTTGTTATAGTTTAGATAACACGTTCTACCATTGATCAAGGTAAGATTGGGGCTTGTAGTAGTCATGTATCATAGAGAAGATAATGATGAAACCTTGTTAGAATAACATTGATTTGTTCTTATTCCGCTGCATGTTATTATCTTTGTTATTCATCCTAGATGAGGTCTAAACAACCTCGAGCTATAAACGATCCAAGAACTATCACGTGTTTTAGTTCTATCACTTAGGAGCAACTCGCTTATGAGTATTATCACTCTAGTTGTTTGGTTGTATGACCATCGCATGGAAGACCTCCTTTTGAGATAAAAGGATTGATACGAGAACGAGCACTTTATATTTGATATTGGTTAATTGTGTAACCATGATAACAATTTTCGTCCTGGCGTTTGTGTTTCGGATATGGTACTTATTTGGACGAGTCGAGGTCCTTTGGTAACAAAACATGTATAAGTGAGATACCTTTTGAACACTTCTTTTTAAAACGTGATGCACTAGCATTTTTCAAGGTTACATCGTTTTGGCGTCAAAACTTATGTATTATAAGGTACATGTAAACATCAAATTTTGTTAAATATATTTATTTAACCCGCGTTTGGAAAAATCAGAAGTTCCAAGTTATAACTGGCATAAGCTAACTTCCTTCTGGCAGGACTAACTGGATATACTGTTAAATTATAATCTGGAAGCAGTACTAAATTTCTTGAACTCTAAGTAGTAATCATGTGAAGATTTATTCCCAACAATCCTCCCTATCCTTCAAAATCTCAAGTTTCTTTCTGAAATAAAATCGTCTAGTCTACTCTGGTGAGGATTCAGTCCAAACACCTTACTGATCTTGGCCTATTTTGCCTATTATGTTGATTTTATTAAGATCTCATTTATCATATCAGAAGTATTGATCACATCTTAGCTTGTACACAGCATCAAGTTGCAAGTGATTTGTTAGAGGAAAATCCTATCTCAACAGCATGTAAATATCAAGTCCACTTCTGTAGACACATGCTGAACACCACATGTATCCATATAACCACCATGTTCAAAGATCATGCAAATAGTCATTTAGCATCCAGAGAGTATCTTGGTCCACTGGTCAATATTTTCTTATTCAACTCTACCCAAAGTTCTCTTGCTTTGTCTTCAGTGGGTTCTGTTGTTCTGAATCTTTCCTTAACCAAATTCCAAAGCTTATCCAGGTCATCTCTATCAAATTTCTTCAACATATCATCAAAAGTTTGATAAGCTTCTGTATGTCCTCCAACTCTGATAATCTTCCAGTATTTTCTTGTGTCTTCAGAGTAAATCTCCCAGTCAATAATTAGATATTTAACCTGTAAGGCTTCAACATAAACCTCTTCTACTGGAATTACCATTATCATCTGATGTAGCTGTTCTTGAGACAGTTCTTCTGCTTTTGGTTCTTCACATGTTTGTTCTTGAACTGACCCTGAAGCTTCTCCAGTCCTTTGTCTTTTAGCAGGTTCTTCTACAACATCTTGACCTGCTCTTTTTAGTCTTTGAACTTCCAACTCAGAATCCATAGGCACAAAAGATTGATTTTGATCCCATACTCTTTCAAATATAGGTCTAATATCTTCATATTTCATTCCCTTGAAATGACTCTGCTTGTATCCTCCCTGATTCTTCAAATATATACACATATTCTTCCTTACTTCAGCTTTAGAGAAAGATCTGTTCTGAACTGCATGATATCTTAGAACAGCAGGATCACTCCAATCAATATCATGGGCTTGATCAGCTTCAGCTACAACTTCTTGTTCTTGTCTTGCTCTATCAAATTCTTCTTGTAACTGTTTAGCTATTTTTGCATCCCTAGCAATCCTTTGTCTTTCTTCTTCATTAATCTGTTCTTGCAATCTAAAAGCTTCTTCATGCCCAAATCTTTCTTGCTTTAATTGCTTCTTTGTCTTCTTTTAAATAGATTCATCTTCTTTCATAATAGTTTTTCCTTTATCTTTTCTCTGTTCTGCGCTCCTTCTAATGTACACTAAATTTTCAGCAGCAGTACTAACTTTAAGAGTCGCACTAGCATATACTAAAGGTAATGTCTAGCGTACTATAATTTCTTTTTCACCCTTTTCACCACTACCAAGATCTCCCACTAGCTCAGTAGGCTCTTCTTGATCTAAAAGTATCTCAGTATCAGCACTAGTCCTCCCCTGAATCTCAGCATCCTCTTGAATCCATGAAGTTCCTTCATCTTGTACCAATGAAATAGAGGGGTTTTGATCAATCTCAGCAATTCTCCTCCCCTGTTTGGAAGGATCCTCTAAATCTTCTTCAGTATCAGATATAACCACTCTTGCCCTTCTTCTAGGTTGCCTTGACTTAACTTTGTGTTCCAACTTCTTCACCTCATAGATGACTTGTGTAACATTACTAAACCTTGTTGGTTTATCTCATAAATCCTTGCTCCAAGCTTCTTCCACTTTGTTGTGCCCAATTGTGTACAAAGAACCGTCAATTCAGTAAGTGTCATACTACCCTCATCACTTCCAGGTGTGTGACCTCCTGGGAGAGGTGAATCATGGGGTGGTGTAGGTACCCTGGAGGGTGATGAAAGTGGTGGTTGTGAGGTGGATGGAGTAGTGATAGGTATGTGATGGGACTCAACTGGGACTGTTGATCCTTCACCCTGCTGAATTGGACCTTGAACAAGCATGCTTGAAAATAGTGGAATGTTTACCCTATTATAACCTTGGAAACCTTCTTATGTTGCTGAGATAGTTTTTGTGTAGGGTATGGAGCAACAAAGATCTTTTGTGAGGTAGTATCAATCTCTGATGTTTGTTCAAAAAGGATTTGAATGACCTAAGATACATCAAGATATTTAGACTACTGTCCAAATTTTTTTACCATGCCCTCAAAAATAATTTTAGAAAAGTGAAAGTCTTTTTTGGCCAGGCAAATGTATAGCAGTGCTATTAATCAAAAATTAAGTTAAAAAAGTTAAAGGTTCTGTTTTTTGCTAGGCAAATGATAGCAGTACCTATATTGCTACTAAATTGCTCCCAAGTAGTTTTCTTAGGACTCAAATAGTAGAGAATGGTATGAATTAAGAATTTCCACTAAGGGGAAAAGTGTCCCTTTTGAAAAGTAAGGCTATCAGAAGTGGTTACATACCCCATAAGAGCAAGTTGCTCAAAAATTTCTGCAGTAGGGAGAGTGCTAATACCATCAGAATCTTCAAGCTTGAGATGTCTTCTAATGGATGCTTCAGTGATAGTCTTGACTCTTCCATCAATGGTAGTAGTGATTTCCATGACTCCATCCTTAATTGTACTTAAAGCAGCAGTTTGCCAAAATTGTTCTATAAGAGAAGCATAAATGGTTGGGCTTTCAGTGAGGGCATAGTTGATGTGACTTGCAGTGAGAAAATCAATGATTTGATGAAACCCTTCACTTCCTTCTGTCTTCTCTAAGTAGGCAACCATGTTGTGCTTGTCGCAAAATTCTAAATTCGCCATTTGATGAGGAGAAAGTTAATTAAGGTTCTGGGATATGGTCATGGATGGTAGTATGAGTGTTTGGTAGAGGTAATTGAGATAAGAGAGAGTATTTAAGGTTTTAATTGCACCGACTGAATAAGATTTGTACTTATCTTGAAGAAATCTTTTGAATTTATAGAAAGATCATGAATTCTCCAATTAGTCAAACCTATAGACGAAGTAGTTGGCAGAAATTTCGCAACGGCTATATTGAGTGAAGGAAATTCTGTTATGGCTCAAACAGTACTAACGGTCACCCAGCAGTACTAATATTAGCCTAGCAGTACTAACTTTAAGCCCAGCAGTACTAAAACATGTCCATCAGTACTAAGTAATGCTCAGCAGTACTAAGTAATGCCCAGCAGTACTAACTTTGAGATAGCAGTTTTAACCTCAATTTCATCCAAAAAGCATTTCCATCACCAATTTTAACTCTCACAATCTCTCTTTCTGTTTTTATGCTCACATTATCTCTTAATTCTTTTTGCTCACCAATTCACTCTTTCTGTTTTTATCACACAACTCTCTTTCTGTTTTTCAGCTCACAAAATCTCTCTATTCTTTTTCTCACCAATTCAGACAGAGTTGTACAATGTGCCATCAATTCTATTAGTTTCATACTGTCCTCCCCACTTCTAAGTGTGTTAACTCTTGAGAGAGGTGGATCATTAGACTATTTAGATGCAGCCTCAAACCTAGTTTGAGCATCTGCAACCCCAAAATGGTAACTTAACACCTGGGACTACTACCTGAACCAGTTCCCTAAGAGCTTGGCTCATTAAGTGTTATCATATATTGGGTCCTATTGATGTTACCACTATCCTGCTCTGCTTCTAAGCTAGAAGTAGTAGTGGCAGCCCTTTCCATTCTGTCACCCAACTCCTTCTGGACAACCTCATCACCAACCTTTACAGGAGGGCCACTAGACTGAGGTATCTTGGTGTCCAGACCTCTTTTGACATGCCTAGATGTTTTTGATTCTTTTTAACACACGTTTGATGTTACATGGCCTTCCAGCCATGCTTACTGCATATTGACATAAGTAGCCTCTCCTCAAACAATACTTCAGAGGTGAAGCATTCAACATTAGGTACTCAATTTGCTTATCCTGCAAATGTTAGTCCAAAAAAAATACACAATCCAAAGTATTTTCTTCTTGACAATATTAATTATAACTAACAGTTTTAACAAGCAGTCTTAAGAATAACTAGTAGTACTAATTATACTTAGCAGTACCAATTGACAAGACTAACAGTGCTAATCCTTTAATATTACAAAGACACAAAGAGATTAAAAACATTAAACATTTAGCATTCCAATACTTTCAATCAAGTATTGAAACCTTCCAACATCTAAAGCT
>BQNB010174305.1:0-13271 GCA_026074375.1 Tanacetum coccineum
GCTCTGCTTCAAGTTCCAAACAACGTGTTTGAACAATGGTGTGGGCTTCATGCATTTCAGTAAATCTAGATACAGTAAGCTTAGAATTTATTGCAATATAAAATACTTCATTGGACAAGCAATCAGCAATTAAATTATCATTTGCAATATAAAGATTTTTCCGCTCAATCTCATTATGCTTCCTATTTACAACATTTTGGTCAACTTTAGCTTCCAACTCTTCAAAAATGTCTTTCATTTATTTAATTTCTTTAGTTAGAGCCTTTTGAATGCCCTTAAAATGTTCTTTAAGTGTTTTGAAAAATGGAATAACCTTCGTGAGATAACATTCCTTGGTTTATTCAAAACCCCTTTCCCCTTCAGTGAGCCCAGTTGGTGTAATTCTCTTTTTATAGGTTTTTTCAAATTCCAAAAAGAGTTGTGTGAGTGTAAAAATATTAATTTTCACTTAACTCTTTGTTGGAAGCACCCTAGGGACACGCGTTGTAGGTGTATTTGGTGGATACGCCGTCAATGCTTTGATTGGTCTTGAGGCGGTGGTCTGCTTTTTGAGAGCTTCTTCTTTTATCTTTATGAGATCTTGAGACCAAAGTATTTGCTCAGGGGTCAATTGCTTCTGTGGTGTGAAGGTCGCTAAGTAATTCTCTTTCGAGTAATCAGGTGGTGCAATGTTAACCTTATGAGTCACACACTCAGGGTCTTTCATTTTGTAATTTATTTTCCTCCTAGTGATTTCAGCTATCTCTAGGGTATCTTTTGTGTTGTGCACTAAAGTCGGGACATGATTGTTTTTGATAATTTCATAACCATTATATAGAGTAGGCTGAACTTGCTTTGCACAAGTGAGGCATAAAGGGTTCTTGTAGCCAATAGCTACCTTATTCAGTTCATTATAATAGGGCTTTGGTTTACACAATATGTAAACTGTTTGAAGAGACTGGTCTTGTTTGTATAATTTATCCTCGACCTTTTCTTTTAAAGCTTTCATGTCCAAAAATTCTTCAAGGTATTTGTTTTCTTTCTGTTTAAAATCCTTTTTCAAAGACGTAACTTCTTCTACCATTGACTTGTTATGGTTGATGGTAGAAGCAAGTTGCATTTTTACAGAATGAAGTTCCTTTTTCAAATTTTCTTCCTTGATATTACGGTCAGTGATAACTATTCTTAATTGTTCATCAATCTTTTGTTCTCTTTTCGTTAATTCAAACCTGGCCCGTCTTTCATACAGTTCAACTTGTTCCTTATATGTTGCAAGTTTAGCAGTTAATGAATTATCAACTATTGTGTTCTGTGTTGTGTCAGAGACAGATTGGGCATGCGGTTCATGCATATCATTAAATATCATCATGTATGCATCATTTGGAACTAAAGATACATTACTTTGTACAAGTGGCACTGTGTTGTCCTTTACATACTGATCATACAGAATCATATTATTATCACTCGTATAATTAGCATATGAATCAACAACGTAGTTCGGTTGTACATCGTCATGCATCTCGTGTTCTTTATGATGTTCACAAACAGCATCCTGATAGTGATCATGGTCGTGTACCTCAGATAGAATGTCTGAATTATAAGACGGGCCAGCTTCATCATAAATAGGATCTGCGGATGATAGATTAGCCATGAACATAGTCTGTGTCATGGGAGCCTCATCAACATCAAAATCAAAAGCATCACAGTCATCAGCTTGAAACACATTATCCACATTGAGTGCTAAGTCCTGAACAGGTTTCTCATCCACATCTTTGTCAATAGCGTTGTCTTGTCCACCTGCAATAAACAATAACTGCTCTTCATCCAATGCCACCCCGTTCTCCTAAGCTTGCATCAGCAATATCTTGTCTTTGAAGTATTCAGAGTTCTATGGACGCTTGGGTTGAGTGTAGTTCCTTGCTATGTAGCCTATACTGTTGCAGTTGTAGCACTTAACCTGCCTTGCTTGACCTGGATTAGCATTCCCAACTCTGTTCTGAGCTCCCCCATAACCAACTGCACCTGCACCCCGTGCATTGTTCCCCTGTCCTCTATTCTGTCGACCCTGAACATTCTGAACAACAACTTTTCCGTCTTGAACTATGGCTTGATTCCTTAGGTTAGATAAAGTTCTGAGTTGATTTTTTGCTTGAGGAAGGTACGTTTTGTATGATTGGGTGAGTAGGGCAAGTGTGTTGGTTAAATTCTTAATTAAGTTGTCCAATAGAGAGAGTCCCGAATCAAGTTGAGTGTTGTCAGTAAAGTGTGGTGGAACATATGTGGACGGTAAAGTTATAGATTATTGTAAATAGTATTGTTGGTGTGAGACATTGGACATCAAAGCAAGAGGATCCACAGTGTGTTGAGTGAATCAATCCAACATCATTTTGTTCTCATTGGCATGTGCCTCGTGTTGCTTCAGATAAGCATACAACTGATCATAGTTGGAGTCCCTCAATCCTCTGTTCAGTTTCACTGCTGTTACAAATCGACCCTATTTAGGCAACATGTTGTTCATAAACTTTGAGTTCAGCTGCATTCTGGACATGGTCATCTTGATGTTCCGCATGTCATTGACGAGTTTGGCAAATCGGACATAGTAGTCGTGAATGGTTTCTCCTTTATTCTGACGGAAGTGTTCAAAGTCATCATACAGTTGTGATTCCCAGTCTTCCTTAGTTAATTCTGAACCTTCCAGGAGCATCTTCATATTGTCCCATATGTCCTTTGCATTAGTGTAATGATTGATGAGAGTGTAGATGTCCTTTGGTAACCCTTGAAGTAGGATGTTTGTTGCCCCGAATGTCAGTGTTGTAACTTTCCTTATCTTTAGGTGAGAGGTCAGAATAGACTCGAGGTCGTTCTGGACCTAAATGTAGGGCACCTTCAGTACCTTTAGCAAGTGTTTCCCGAAAATTTCTCATCTGAAATAGTCCTTCATCAATCAACTTTAGGATATTCACACCATTCTCTTTACCTCGACAATACAGATGAATGTGTTGTTTCCATGATGCAAAGTCAGTTCTATCAAGCATAGGTGGTCGGGTATCGGAACCGACACATTGGATGTCTTTTGAAAGATTAGCCATCTTAATTGATTGTGAAATGATTAAGTTGATTGAACAATGATTAGTGATTGTATGTTAAAAGTGGTGATTGATTGTATGAAATGGTGAATTGTTGTTCAAGTTTGTTAGGATTACAGGTTGAAATTAGTCAATTTGAAAAATTTAGTCCAAATGTCCAAAAATCCACAACTCGCTGCCCTGTAACTCGCTGGAAGAGACTTGACAACTCGCTGGTAAGAAATTAAATGGACAGAGTTCCTGTTCACAAGTCGCTAGAAAAATTGTCTTCAATTAACCTGTAACTCGCTATATGTAACTCGCTGGAAGAGAGTTGACAACTCGCTAGCAAGAAATTAAACTGACATAGTTCCTGTTCATAACTCGCTAGTATAAAGATCTTCAAAAACCTGTACTCGCTAGTCTTCAACTCGCTAGTATCCAACTCGCTAGTCTTCAACTCGCTACCTGCAAGAAGGGTTAACTCGCTGCCTAACTCGCTACCTGCACAAGACGACAACTCGCTGACACAGTACTTTCTGACACACAGTGTACTATGCTGACAACTCGCCAGTACAGTACCGTAACTCGCTACGAAGATCTTCAAACAGTGACTTAACTCGCTGGAATGAAAATTTTTGGTTTTTCACCTAAAAACACCTAAAAATCACCCTTTTGAACGTTTTTGCCTGGTTTCTTTTGCACAACTTGGTACTAGAAGGCTATAGCAACTATAAAAACATAAACTTTAACATCACAAACGTCAAGATCAAAGAAAACCAAGAACAAGACTATAAACCTTCAAAAACCAAACTTTTGATCAAAATTAACCAAGAAAACGCACACACAATCTAGCTAATCATCCCATGTGCTCTGATACCAATTGTAGGATATTGGAAATCATAACACAATCGAATGACTAGTGGATTAGCCAAGTTCTAGAGAGAGAAAGTGAGAGAGAACTTTCTAGTGAGAGAAAATGAACTTGTATTATGTAAATGACTAACCCACCTCTTCCATGACATGGAAGAGGCTTATATGGTTACAATAAAACCGGCCATAAGGCCTAGGTAGTGGGCTTACACATTGGGTTTAATACCCGGCCCATTATCGAATATTATACATTAACAACTTAACTATGAGCAACAATAAAAGGTAAAATACATGGGATGACCGAGTCTTTTTCTAATATCTAACATAAGAGCTAAGGACTAACGGTCTAAAACAATTACAACAATGACGGTTAATAACCAAGGAAAGTACTTCAATTACAACAACGATTTCAACAACATTTCATTATTGTTTCATGGTTTCTTCTTGATTTTGTAAAATCCCGTGAAAGATTCCATTCTTTTCTTGGTTTAAATCAAAGACTTGTAAAATCCCGTAAATATTAATTGAATTCAATCCACAACAACAATCGCTTTACCTACTTAAGATCCTACATATCATTTTCACTTCATAACTTAACAAATCATTCATCATGACTACTCCAATCACAACTTCCACAACCGACAGTCAAATGCATAACAACATCATAGCAGCTGGATCAAGAGATCATCCACCAATGCTTGTAACGGGAAGATATGCTCAATGGCAATCATGTTTTCTAAGATACATTGATACAAGACCAAATGATGATTCCTTGAGGAAATGCATTCTTAAAGGTCCATACAAGCCCACTACTATCACAATCCCAACTGTACCTATAACAGATGATATTCTAGTAGTTTTAGAACGAATAGCAGTTGAGACACTCTTAACTATGTCTCCTGAAAACAAATCTCAATATGAATCAGAAAAGGAAGCAATCCATTTGCTATTGACTGGAATTGGAGATGAAATCTACTCAACTGTTGATGCTTGCAAGACAACTCATGAAATGTGGATAGCTATTGAAAGGCTACAACAAGGTGAATCTTTTAACATTTAAGATGTCAAGACTAATTTGTTCTGGGAGTTTGGAAAATTCACTTATGATGATGAAGAGTCCATGGAGTCATACTACTCTAGATTTTACAAGATGATGAATGAAATGATAAGAAAAAAACTTGACAGTTGCTACGATGCAAGTCGATGTTCAGTTTCTTTAACAACTTCAACCAAAATGGTCAAGGTTTGTGACAATTGTCAAGCAACAACACGACTTAGATACAGTCTCATATCACAAGCTCTTTGACGTTCTGAAACAGTATCAAAAGGAAGTTAATGAAATTCGTGCTGAGAGAATAGCCAAGAATGCTAACCCATTAGCAATTGTTGCTGCTGCTTTACCATATCCAGATACTTATTATCAAGCACCAAAATCTCACAAACCATATTCACCAACATCAAAACAATCATCTTCCACCAGATCTAATGCATCTACCAAATTCAAAGGCAAAGAGATAGGTAAACCAATCACACCTCCATCTGAGTCAGCTTCTGAAGAAGACAGTGATCCTGAAAAAGCTCAAAGAGATAAGGATATGTAGAAAAACTTGGCACTCATTGCAAAGTACTTCAAAAAGATCTACAAACCTACCAACAACAACCTCAGAACTTCTTCAAACTCCAGAAACAAGAATGTGGATACTTCTCCATGATATGTGAAACACAATTAGACTGGGTAGTTTAGGAATCAGAGGACAGTGACTATTGCTGGAGCTAGGCAGATTGTAGGCAGTCAGGTAGTCCAGCAGACTAGGATACAATGTTTCAATTGCAAGGAATTTGGTCATTTCGCTAAGGAATGCAGGAAACCAAAAAGGGTGAAAGACTCCACGTATCACAAGGAAAAGATAATGTTGTGCAAACAAGCTGAGAAAGGTGTTCCATTACAAGTAGAGAAATCTGATTGGCTAGCAGACACGGATGAAGAGATTGATGAACAAGAATTAGAAGCACATTACAGTTTTATGGCAAAGATCCAGGAGGTTCCTACTGTAGACTCAGGAACTGATACTAAACCATTAAAACAGGTACAATACAATCCTAAATATAATTTGTTTGCCAATAAGAGACATCATTTTGAGCAACCTAAATCCATTAGTAACACATGTGAAGTGGAAAAGGTCGATAGTAATGACGTTCCTGATTCACCGGATATATGTGATAATGATATTCAGACTGACCAAAATGCTGTAGAATGTGAAGATGAGCGTGTTGTGCTTGCTAATTTAATTGGAAATTTAAAACTTGATGTTAATGAAAATAAAAATATTCAAAGGCAATTTAAGAAAGTAAACACATCACTTGCTCATGAATTAGAAGAGTGCAAATCTATTCTTACAAAGACTATTAGAACTCTGGGGGAGTCTGATAGTATTTGGGATAGTTGTTTAATTGCACTTCAAAATAAACAGACTGGGCTTGAGAGGTAAAAGACCTTAAATGACCATACAGTTGACTATGATAATTGCTTCAGCCCAAAAGAACAAAGGAAGTTTAGAAGCTGAGAGCATCGTGCGAGCAAAACGAGAGTACAGTTTCGTATTTTGACAATGTTGTTCTGAGGTGTTCGAGAAGTAGAAGTTTGATGCTTAATTCCTTCTTCTTTGAAGAATGCATGAAGTATCTTGTTTAAGAACTCTATGCCTCTGTCAGTTCGAACAGAAATTACTGGAGCTTGAAGATTTTATTGAATCATTGTGAGGAAATCTTACATAACTTTTGGTGTTTCATCCTTGGATCTTAGAAATAGAGTCCAAGTATATTTGGAGTAGTCGTCTAAAATTACCAAAATATATTTTGTTGGGATTCTAGATTTAATGAGACAAAATAAATAAAAGAATGAAACATAAGGACTAAATCATCAAGATTGGAATTATACAAGCTGGTGGAGAATTATGAAAGATTTGGTCAAAGATATCAAAAGATGAAGATTCTGGAAGATCTCCTTAAGAAGATAAAGATAACAGAAGATATTTCTTAATGTTTAAAAGATGTACTTGTTTATATCTTTATGTTAACTTCCTTTATAAGTCATGATCTCTCTATATAAAGAGATCGTAGACACATAGTTTTAGTATTCAGAAAAACATGTATGTATATACTGGATCAATGTAGACGTCTAGTTTGTGTGGTGTAGCCTCAAGATCAAGGTAACTTGATCCCTGTTACAGGTGGTAACACGATCTATACTGATCATATAGATTTAAGGCTTGGTGGAAACGTATGGTAATAAAACCTTGTTCAAACAACATTGATGTTCTTTATTTAATTCAGCTGTGCATATTGTTATCATTGTTACTAATCCTAGATATAAAGATCTAAACAATCTGAGCTTAAAAGATCATAAGTCCTATCAGGTTATTTAGGACTATCAGGTGGTATCAAAGCCTTGTGGCTTATGATATCTAGGATACAAGGTTCTGTTTCGAAGAAAAGAAGGTTTTCTGGTTATTTTTTGTTTGGTAAATTCGATGGAACTAGGGTTTGTAACAAACCCTAGATAAATAAAATAGAATGTATGGTCTTCGTGGTTATGGTTTTTGGCAGCAGCAGATATTCAGTAATATTAGGGTTCTCAACAAACCCTAATACGTTAAGCAAGAAGAATTAGTAACAGCAGGGTTTCAACATCAAGGGGTTCACAACAGGTGTGTTTTATTATTAAAGTTTCTGTATTCGTCATCTATGCAGGTAACATGAATACATTCAATTATATGGTACAAAGATTTGCCACTGTAGCAACATGGTTTATTGTTTGAATGTTAAAGATCTGCTGGTGACTCATAAATTAGGGATAGGATTTGTTATTGATAATGTGTCGCTAAAAGCTATGGGAAGAAGGAGAATGCAGATTAGCGACGAATTAGTGACAGCTTTGTGACACTAAAAAGTGTCGTCTGGATACTTAATAATAATAATAATAATAATATTAGTGGACAGATAATGTGTTGGATTACAGGCTTTGGATGAAGAGAATGTTAATTTGTGATGGATTTGGGACAGCTTTGTGACACTAAAAAGCATCGTCTGGATGTGATCTTATACGCTGGCTCATAAATAAGTTGCTAGGTATACGGAATGTGTTTTATGGGCTGTTCGTACATTAAGTGCAACAGTAGTAAGTTCGTGTATTAATGCTATTGATTAAACGTGGTATTGAAAGAACTTAGTACTCCTATTATGATTTTATTGCTTGTAACACCCCCAAATTGGGTCGCAGCGGAATAAGGGTCCGGGGCGTGTCTTCTTCAAGATTCAAATAGCACAAAGATATATAAGAACGACACACAGAAAAGTCATTTAAAATGATACATTGGATTTAATGAAAATGACTTTAATACATAAAATGCCATATGCTTGCTACTTGTTCATTGTTGAATATTACAAAATGTTGAAATAAATTTCCCAAAATATGATGCCACATAAAATCTTATTAGCGTTGCAATCTAACAAAATGTTTACCCAATGCATCCCTAGCATTCCTTGCCTATTTGACCTCCTTGGTAAAGACATTGCTTAAACTGTCAACAATAATGTTGGTGAATTCTAGGTTTGATAATCAAAATATGTTGTAGGACCGCAAGACTTTTCTCGTGATATATGACAACACAATGAAGGCATCAACAACAACTAGATTACAGTTACACTAAGCTCATGACACTGAAGCTCGTCAAATCTTTCTTGCAATTAAACTATATATTGCAATTTCTGCCCGATTAGATGTTTAACCCGAAAACATCCCAAATTCGACATGCTATAACGTTTATTCTCGATGATAGCTAGTCACCCAAACGGGGAGGTCGTTTCCCGAATAGATCTATTTAATAACTATTCGCGCTCACATTAATTATTTCCCAACTACAACTATGCAATTGTCAGGTTCATGATAATGGGCTCATCTTGGGTTTTCGCTTACTTAGGCAAACATGTATCAATACTTGCGTTTCCAATTTATATAAACAATGCATGTTTCCAATCCCCACTAAATTATAATCAGTGAAATTGTAAAAATGGGCGGGCTATTAAAATCTCACCTTGAGTTTGATAATCCAATATCGGCAGATAAAGCGTTCACGTAAAGATCGATATGCACTAAATTATTATAGGTTCGCTATAGTAACGAGTACTGAATATATCTATAGTTCGTTCTTTGTTTGTACTATCGTTCGGGCTATCATAATCTAAGAGGTCATGACATGCGGTTGAGGAGGTTAGGACACTTTTAAATCGTAAATCCAACAACTCGTGATACGCCATCCAATAGAGGATCATATGAAAATCCCTAGTAATATAGTACTTTGATAACGCATATAATTCTACATAGTTCACTCTCTCCAACTTAATGGTTTTGGTAAATGTGTTTAATAAGTAAAAACATTTTTTAATTATTAGTTTTAGTAAATTAGCATAATCTTTTGCGTTTTAGACCCGATTATTGACGTTTCTTATTGCACATCTTTTAGTATTAGGGACCATGTTATCAATAACTTGACATTTCGATATTTTGACCCTCTGTTGTTGAACTGTAAACTTTTTACTGTTCATATCAAGACGTGACTTTTATTTAAATTGTATTACGTTGGTCGTTAAAACCTGTAAATGTCGTATTGTATTCGTTATAGCTCCGTTTTTAATGATTCTTAGAGGACGTTCTAGTTTTGAAAGTTCATATATTTTTATGAGGTTTACGTAAAAATATTTTCTGTCACGAAGATTATCTTTATTAAAAATTAGTTTCATAAAAGTATTAATTGTCGTAAACTCGCGAAATTCATAACTCGTTTCGTTATTTATTGTAAAATTACGATTCTTATCATTTGGAATCCTAAAATATGTATAATTTAGTTAAATTTATCAACACTTGCTGTTATACATTTTTTTAATAATGTTTTTATAAAAAATTCTTTTTAGGACTTGTTTAATAGCGTTTATATTAATTTGTTTTTACCGTAACTTTGTTCGTTATTAATCCGTTTACTAGTTTCTTACTCTTTTCGGAAATCGTCGTGAATTGTATTATATTTAAAAAATCATTAACTAAGAATATTTTTATAATACTTTTGGACAGTAATGTTTAAACAACTTTAATAAGTTCATTTGGACCTTTGTTTTTATGTTTTACCAACTTATAATTTTTAATAATAATCATAATGTCATATTTTTCTATTATAATGATATAACATTATTTAATGATATTATATCCCAATATATAGTCACACTAATGATCCTTAACTTGTTGTTAGTATTCTTTAACTTGAAACATATTATGTAACATAAAAACATAATTACAAACCATATCATTTTTTAACACCAAATAACTTTATACAATATTTTTCTCATCCTTTTTTAGTGTCGATAATAAGTAATTAACACTCCACTTGTATATAAGTGTATAAAATGATCATTTCACAAATTATAAAACTTCCATTTTCTATGATTAAAATCCTATAATGGTGATTAAAACTAATAGATATTAACTATGCATTTATATGGAGAGTTTACAAGAATATATAAGAGTTCAGTAGACTTAGGATGTGTGAAGATGATTGATAAAAACAAATGCTAAACCCTTGTTTAGCCTAGAAATCCAAATTAAGCTTGCACTTAATGAATCCCTTGTTTTCTATAAACCCCTAACTTCTCTTTTTTTGATTTTTTCCCTTGCAAATGGTGATTCAATGGTTGGAAACACCTTAGAATATCTTAGGATAGATGTGTATATGTGTGTATGGGTTGTAGAAAAATTGCTATGGGTTTGTTACAAAGGGGTGCTTGTGCCGTAGCTTATATGTGAGCAAAAGGGAGTATTTGTTTGATTTTACTAATTGGTTGTTAAGCATGTATGACTTCTCTTCTAGAAGATTCATTGCATATATAGCCACACATCACAAGTATTAGTCAGGAGCACAGGTATGGTCCTAGGGATGGTCTTGGTCAAAAAAAAAAATAATATGGCCCTTTAACAAAGGTGTGCTGTGTTATTGGCATGATCATGACTGGTTGTTACATGTGATGCGTTATTGGTTTTCAAGGTCTGCTGGTGTTTGAGTTATAACAGCAGGTTTTGGGATTGGATCGGTTATGGTATGTTGAAACCCTTGGCATAAATGTTTTGTATAGATTGAATGGGTTAGTGTTGTGGTTATGGTTCATAAAGATTGACATGGTTGAAGGTATTGTAGCTACAACAGTGGTAAACGATTAATGTTTTTGTTTATAACAGTTACTACTGCTAAGGCAGTTAGTTACTATTGCTTGAACTTCTATGAATGATGTTGTTTGTTCTTTTTACTACTACTTGTTGGACTTTAACCAACGTTAGTGCTGTTAGTGATGTTTAGTGCTGCTGGTTCGGTATTACTACTGCTAAGGTGTTTAAAAGCAGTTATTACTGCTTGAATACACATTAATACTGCTAGTTGATCATTTGTGCTGTCAAGACGATACTAAGATTTAGTACTGCTTCATAAGGTTAGTACTGCCAAGTATAAATACTTAATACTGCTAGTATTTGTGATTACTACTGTCCATTTACTTAGTACTGCCAATAAGATTAGTGCTGCCAGTTTTAAGAAGAACAGTAGTAACAAGAGTTTATACTGCTATCATTGTGGTCTAAAGTTAATACTGCTATTGAAGCAGTTTCAACTACTAGTTGTACTTGATATTGGATAACACACATGGTTTTAATCTCAAATTGAATAGGATGCTTCGTTTAAGGGGAAGCTAACAGGGTATGATTTTAAATGTTCTTAAATGTTTAAAAGGCTCGTATTTATTTGAAGAGTTGATTACAAAGAAGATTGTTTATTGCCTATTAGAAGTTAAAGTGGAATTACTTAGGTTTGTGTTCTTATCATATCTCAAATGGCTTACAACATTTGGAGGTAACTTGTTTGTGCTTAGAAATGTTGTGATGAAGACTTGTCAAAATCTAGCAAAGGTGGTTGATTTCTCTTATGGTGCTCAATGCATACATTTGCTATCACTTTGGTTATGTGTCTCATAGAAGATGGGGAATTTTTTCAAGAGGTTGCGATCTACTTATATTTCACATATTTATTTATAAGTTTGACGTCACGTAGATAGTACAAGATATAAGACACAAGTTTGGGTTATTCTACTTCAGCATCAAGTTCGTAATACTTAGTTTTCTTCATTAGTGATCATTACATAGAGCTTATAGAATTTAAGATTCAAGTTGCTTATCTTCACAAGACCCCTATTGGATTATGACAAAAAGGGGAAGAAGATTACAGAGATATGATTTGCAGCTTATTATGTGTGGTGATATGGCAAGGTTACAAAGGAAATCTGAACTAAGGGGAAGTTTGTTTCATTCAGGGAGATCGATGATCTCAACTTTAGGGGAAGCTTTGTTTAAAGGCTTTATGATGAAGTTCGTACACGACTTTGTTTGTTTTGTCATCATCAAATAGGGGAAGATTGTTGGGATTCTAGATTTGATGAGACAAAATAAATAAAAGAATGAAACGTAAGGACTAAAATCATCATTAAAGAATTCTACAAGCTGGTGGAGAATTATTGAAGATTTTGTCAAAGATATCAAAAGATATGAAGATTTTGGAAGATCTCCTTAAGAAGATAAAGATAACAGAAGATATGAAGATATTTCTTAATGTTTAAAAGATTTACTTGTTTATATCTTTATGTTAACTTCCTTTGTAAGTCAATGTCTCCCTATATAAAGAGATCATAGACACATAGTTTTAGTATCCAAAAAAGTCTCTGTGTGTACACTGGATCAATGTAGACGTCTAGTATAGTGGTGGTGTAACCTCAAGGTAATCAAGGTTTTCCTTGATCCCTGTTACTGTTAGAGATAGGTAACTATATTATTTTGATCAGATAATATTGAGGCTTGGTGGAAATGTTTGGTAATAAAATCTTGTTCAATAACTTTGATGTTCTTATTTATATTCTGCTGTGCATTATGTTATCATTGTTATTGTTCATCCTAGATTAGATCTAAACAATCTGAGCTTACAACAATCTAAGGAGTTTTTAGACTCCACACTTCTAGCGGGATCCATCTCTACATGGGAAGATCTTACTACCCGATTTTCCACCGGGAAGGACGACAAAACTCCGCAACGATATCCTGATGTTCCAACAACATCATGGAGAATCTCTATCCGAAGCATGGACTCGTTTCAAGGACTTACTCCAAAAAATTCCCTCATTATGGCATCGATCTTTGGCTTCAAGTCCAAATTTTTTATGACCATGTCAATCCCGTCACAAGACGAACCATTGACCAATCGGCCGGTGGTA
>BQNB010174309.1:0-13270 GCA_026074375.1 Tanacetum coccineum
TCATAATGACGCACTTGAGATCTTAAATGGGCACAAAGTATAAAATCAAAAAACTTCCTTTAATCCTACAAAATAAGTTCACATTATCAATATGCATGTGTTTAGTGATACTAAGTGAAACCGTGCAGATCTACGAGATATCTAGTGGTAGATAATTGTATAGTAGTTGCAATATATTGGTTACGTGTTTCGTGTAACATACGATAACTCAACTAAGGGATCGGAACAACTTATAAAATGTATAAAAAACGTGTGAAAAGATTTAGTGTAACTTAAAATGAAAGTAACTCTTTTTAATCGTGTATATTCCAGTAACTTATGTAAAAAAACTATTTTGGTAGGATGTTAAACACAAATTTGAAATTTAAAACCATTAAAATATAATGTAACACATAAAGATTAAAAAGGTTATTTTGAGCACAACACTTTACTCTTTTACATTAAGTTTTAAGAAAAAACATTTTCTCTTTGTATGTAGTTAAAATATGATTCAATTAATCTGTTTTTATTGAGTGTTACGAATTAGTGTTAAACATTAAACATGTAAAATATATGTGTGTTTGTACTTGAGTATTATACATGTAATGTCAATAACAATTTTGATATAACTTAGCAAACTTAGACCAAACACACATGATTTAGTTATTCTGCCAACTAGTAAGTTATGTTAATCATATTCGTGATTTGGTATTTTTGACTCGCAACCTATAAAGTTCAACGCACCAATCGAGCTAATTGGAGAGGACTTTTTTGCCAATTTTCTTAGCTTTTTGGCAAAGTAAAAGTCTGAAACTCGATTTTTTTATCGTTTAATGGCTTTTATCGAGGACATACATGTCAATATAAGTTTTTCTTTTCTTTTTAATCTCCCCTTAAACAAAGTACGATCTTATCCGTAATCTTTATACTAGTTGAATATCAATCATAGGTAACATGTATATGAGTATATCTTACTAGTTATACTCCACGAGATGAATGTGCTAATTGATGTGATTGATGAGACCTTTGAATTGTCACTTATCAGTTTATAGGGAAATAATTATTTTGTAGATACAAATATTCAGTCTAATTTTAACCACAAATTTCGTTGCCTAAAACTATAGTAGTATTATTTAAGATATAATTAAATTGTCAACAATCAACACCATGTATGATTCAATGCCGAAAATAGTATTCCAAACATGTTAAACGATGTATAAAGCGTGTTTGACAAAAGTAGCGGTAGCAGTGAGCAATGACTATAAATAATACATGTAAGCAGTATCAATTTTTACTATTTCAAAAAACAATAATATACCATATGGAATAAAACAATTGTTTTGTTATCAGACAATTAATGATATTATCAGTTAAAATTTTTAACTCATATTTTTACTATTAATGATATTATCAGTTAAACTATAACTTGAGTCATTCGTTATAGTAAAAATGATATTATCAGTTAAAATTTACAAATAAGTAATGATATAATTAAAATACCCCTTACTAAAAAAGTACAATTAATATAATACATGGTATAAAACAATAATGCATAAATCATGTTATCATTTTTTCTCCTCTTTAAAACACCATTAAATGAAACTAGACGAAGATCCGTGCATACACGGAAAATCTATTGCAGCCGATAATTAACGATATGCAATATTGATAATGTTGTGGCTTTGTACTTGAATGCGAGAAATTCTTAACATAAACGAAATTGCAAACACTTGTAAAATGCAAGAAAATCTTAACTTATATCAAACAAGACATTCAGTTAAATTGAAAGTGAAACATTACATCATTATGAGATAAAATCAAATGGCACACGTTAGTCGTCGTGTAAAACTTCTTGGTACACGACATTTTAGGTGTAGACTCCTCCTTGATCAAACTCTTTTTCTGGTTTGGAGATCAAACATAATGTTTTGAAACCCGGTTCTACCCATGGTTCTGGTCGAAAAACAGGTCAAATTAAATTTTTTTTATATTTTCAAAACTCGTTTTCCGATAGCGACCTCGTTTAACCGCGCATAGCGGCGGAAATTCATGACAGCGACCTCATTTTCGGGAGCGATTCCCGGTGGCAGCTTCTAAGTGTTTATGATTCTGTGTATTTTTTCATGCAATTGTGATCCCTAATTATAGAGGATTTACCAAACCCTAGTCAATGAAGATTATGAGAGATTAATGGACCCACCAATGAGTCAATCAATTAATTAATGAGGCAATCAGTTTCGTTTGACTGAGTGTACATATCAGTTTCGTTTGCTATTATTAATTCGTAGGTTATAATGATTTTAATTTTTCCATTGTTTCTTAAAATGAGTCAATCAATTAAATAATGAGGCAATCGTTCAGTCTAATTGAGTGTACATGAAACAGTTTCTTTGCTATTTAATTCGTAGTTATAAATGAATTTATTTTTTCTCTAAAGTTTCTTAAAAGAGTCAATCATTAATATAGAGGCAAATCAGTTTCGTCTGACTGAGTGTCCCTACATCAGTTTCAGTTTGCTATTGTAATTCGATAAGGTTATAAGATTTAATGTTTCCAATGTTTCTTAAAATAAGGATTTCAACTTTACAAGATTTCTATGTTTCAACATTTGGGTAAATCCTCCTTTATAAAGGAGGTAAGTATAGAAGTATAGATATTATTAATTCGTAGATTATAATGATTTTAATTTTTCTATTGTTTCTTAAAATGAGTCAATCAATTAATTAATGAGGCAATCTGTTTCGTTTGACTGAGTGTACATATCAGTTTCGTTTGTCTATTATTAATTCGTAGGTTTAAATAATTTTTAATTTTACTAATGTTTTCGAAAAATGATCAACAATAATGAATAGACAAGCATTCATTGCGTTTTGACTGATGCACTATCAGTTTGTCGTTGCTATATAAGTCGTAGTTTTAATTCGATTTTAATTTTTCCAATGTTTCTTAAAATAAGGATTTTTAACTTTTTTAGATTTCAATTTTTCTAGATTTCTAGTTTCAACATTTGGGTAAATCTTCTTTATAAGGAGTATAGATATAGATATAGATATAGATATAGATTTACAATTCATTAATCACATTTTTAAAATACCCTTACTCAAATGTACACTTAATATACCACATGACACAAAATGATAATGTATAAATCATCTTATCTTTTTTCTTCTTTAAAACACCACTAAATAAAATTTACCTAATCATTAAGCGGACATAGAAATCAAGTCTTTATATGAGTTAGACTTTCAACATCACCGTTTTGTTATTTTTTGTTTCGATCATCGACGACCACTATTTGACGACCAACAGTCACAACTAGCCAATATAAGTACACCAAACCACCAGATGCGCTTAAAACCGCTACTCGCTATGTTAAATGTATATAAATATTACACTCCAAAACAACTAGCATATGGTGACCAGCGTTTTCGTAGCGTCGTTGCACCGTGAATGCCGGGTTGTCTGCCATTTTTTATGAAATAGTGTGCGGTAAAGTTATTCCTTAAAGTTAAGTCGACATGCGTAAAAATTAGCGATCGTAAAACATATAATCGCTTAACAAAAATTTTGATTACATGTTCCGTTTTTGTTCAGTTTGAACCGATTTTAGTTGATTTTGTTTGGTTTTGATTTAGAAATCAAAATATTACGATCCGAGGAGCCTGAAACAAACCAAGAAACCCGAACAGAAGACAAAATAGTTTTACTTATTATACAAGTCGTAATTTAAGTAGTTTGCGCCCAACGAAGTATTTCATATCGAAAACCTATATTTCAAACATTTAAAAAGAAAGAAATAAACCTAATACAACATGACCAATAGTTCAGTATATAATAGCGCGCTACAACAAAAAACTTGAGTCGTCTGGATCAATTGTAGTTCTAATGCAAGTGCCTAATATTTTGTTCATTACCTCGGAATAATAACGCTCATTCCTGTTACATGATACATTCAGGTTTATACAGAAAAGATGAAGTAGAAACATCATATCATAAATCTATCAGAACACAAACACACATTGATAATAACTAATGATTTATCTAACTCATATTGATCGATGATCAGTTAATTCCTACGTTTTAACTCCGTTAAGAATAAGGCCTACTTCACCCAATTTGTCTAGACTGATACACAAACACACCCAAAGTTAGATATTCTCCATAAATGATCTGATTCTTATCAAACACTATTTGGGAATGTCAAAAAAAAATCATACTTTAACAAGAAACAATCAATATCGTTTTGTTAAATTTAAGCTAATGGCTTACTAGCTTATTTGTTTTTCCGGCTAATATTTCCGAATCCCTAATTTTCTCCCCGCTATCTTGAAACCTGTGGCTTTGTGGCTTAATATAAATTTATCATGATAACTGACTTATTTATAGAATATATTATATATATATATATAGATATAAATATATATAATATTATATATTATATATAGAAGAGAGAGAAGAGAAAGAGAAGAGGGGAAAGATAAAATAAAATACAAATATTTCGTGAGAAGATTAAAAAGAAAAATTTTTTTTCATTAGTTATCGGGTATTGGATTTTTAATTGACAGTAAAGAAAGATGTTGGGGCATAAAAAGGGTGTAAATATGATGTTGGTTCTTATGTTGAGGTTGGGATTGAACGGGTGGTGGTTGAAAAAATTATGGTTGGGGGGTGATCAAATATGTGGTGATGACAAAGAAGTTCTCGACATTGTGTGGGGGAGGAATATAAAATTTGGATGCTTTAATGTCAAAGAAGTTGGGGTTCATAAACGAATTGTGGTGGTTCCAAAAATACGAGTAAAATGCACTATCGGTGTGGGTTGGTATGTTATTTTGTTCGCAAAACTTATCAATCGGTTATGATTTATATCCGTTACAACTTTTTTAATGCAAAAAATTACACGTTCTTGTGGGAAGGTGATTCATATTTTTTGAGAATTTTTTAATAAATATAAATATGTGTTTACATTATAAAACTAGAGGGTCGTTTTATGGTGTTAGTTTTAATGTTTTTTTTTGAAGATATTATTTTTAATTTATTTATATATTTTTTTATATTTTTTATTTTTAATATTATTTGATATAGTAGTTGGCATGTGGGATTATTTGACATAATGGGATGAGTTGTGTATTTGTATGTTGTAGGTAAATATGTTCGTTTGAAAATAGAGTTATGTTTATTTAAAAACTTTTTGTTAAAATTGGTTAACGTATTGATTGTTTATGGTTGGATTGGTAGTGGGATTATTTAGGTGGGTGTTTTGGGGTTATGTGGCATATTGTTATGTTGTTGGTGATGGTACTGGTATTGTTAGAATTATGTAATTGGTTAAATTTTTTAATAATTTTAAGTGTTTGTGTATTTTTTGTGGTTATGAAATGTATTATAAATATAGAGTTTATTGTGTATGATTGTTTTAGGGGGGGTTTTAAGTTATACAATTGGAGTGTTTTAGGCACATGTTATGAGATGGTTACTGTGATAGTTTATTTATTGGGGTATAGTGATTATTTTAAAGCTATTTAGTTGTATAATTGTATTTTAGTAGGTGGTATAGGAGTGGTGGAAAGGATAGGGTCTCAAGAGTATGTATTGGAGGTTATATCTACTATATAAAAATTTGTAGGTGGGTTGGTGTTAAAGATTGAAATTTGTTTGGGGTGGAATTTGTACGTTTATGAAAATTCCGAGACGGTCCTTTGGGTGCGGGTGTATGCTGGGGGGGGTTGGCGGGGTGGGGGGGCGGTGTGATGGCTGGGTAGTCAGGGTTGAGCTAGGGGGTAGATGGGCGATAGGTGTGTCTCGTTAGATCTGTTTGTGGGCGATAGGTTGTTCATTGAAGTGACAATTTCATTCCTAGTAATATGGTTGTCTAAGAGTGTGGTATTTATGCAGTTTATAGAGTTTACAGCGTTAGTAGAATGGACAAATGATGTAGGTATTGAGGAATATAATTAACCATTTCTGTAACTATTGGAACAGACGTGTGTTGAGTCTTTATGGCGTTATTTTTGTAATACACTATTATGTTATTGGGACTTGTATTGTTGCGATTGTCTAGCATTTGGGTTGGGTTTGAAGTTTTAAAAGCTGATTGTGACAGGTATTGTCTAGAGATTGTATGGGTTGAAGGATATATCTACTTTGCGATTGCTTATGGAATTCTGAGGTCTGGGTGTTAGCAGAGTTGTGTTTTTTTCATTTTTCTGGGCTCAGGAATTGGGGTTTAAACATGAATTTTGAGTGCGTAGAGAGCGTGAGCTGCAGTAATATGACTATATCTGGCGAGGGAGGGACGCCGTGTTGGTTTGGGTTGGGGGACACACAGGGGGGGTTGGGGCGGGAGACAAAGATGTACGTGTATTAGATAGTCACATTCTTAGAGGGGAGACATATAGAGGCATATACTCTATGTTTTTTCAACACACATGACATGACTATAAGGTGAACGATTTGTATGTTGATAGGGAGCGTGGTGACACAGTGTCTGGATAGTATAAATTGGGAAGGTGAAGTTGGATTAAAAGAAGATAGGAATAGATGTATTTTTTTATGGTGAGAGTAGTTTTTGGATGTGAAGTTGGTTGGGTTAGGGAAGGGTTGTGGTTTTGGTGGGATGTTTGTGAGTTTGTGATAGTTAGGAAGATGTTTGTTAGTGAAAGTTGTGATCATGAATTTTATTTGGGGATAACATGTGTGTGGAGTGTTGGTTTAAAGTGAGGAAAATTGTGTGATGTTTTAGAGAGAATGGTTTAATTTGGTTTATTTTTTAATTAAGTGAAAGTGTGTGATTAGGGTAAGGGTGGAGGGTTATATGTAATGTATGATTTGTGATAGAGATAGTCTGATGAATTTGTAGGTGATATATGTAAAGTAGTGATTTAATGTAAAGTATGTATTGAATTTTGATGATGTAAATGGAAGGAATACAGTTAAATAGTAAATGAAGGGTAAAGGGAGGTTGAGTTTATCATTGTATTTTTCGAGAAAATTTTAATGTTTTGAGGGAAATTGTATGGCATTGGATGAGTATTGTTGATTGATTATAAAGAGGGTTTTGGTGTTAAGACTTGTTGATCTCTATGTAAGTGTGTATGTAAGTGTGAATTATGAAATTGGATGACGTTATATGGTTAAGTAGGAATAGATGAAATGCAAGTAGAATGTTTCTTTGATACATGGGTTTGAAAGTGAAGGGTCCGTGGATTGGTGTGGGGACATTATAATTTAAGAGTAGTTTTTAGGATAAGTTGTGGAATTTGTTTGATTAACAAGAGTTGATTCAAGAGGACAATTTTATGTTAAGGATAAACCTATATGATTTTTTGTAGAAATCTTGTTTTTGACCTTATTTAGTTTATGGTATTGGAGTGTTATCGTTGAAAATGATATGTTTGCTAATTTATTTCCCATCATGATCGTCTTTGATTGAAGGGTGAAAGTTAGCTTTCAGATAAATATAGTCGTGTGATGCATCAGTTTAATTTATCTAGTGAAGTGCTAGTTAGCATGAATTTATTTAAATTTGTTGAAATCTAATTGTAAGGGTTGTGAACTGGGTAATGAGGATAATCGAGTTATGGAGTGTAGTTCTCTTCCTGAGCAGTCTTTCCTCTTCCGTGTAACTTATTCTGATACTTGTTAAGCAGAAGTGCGAGAGGAAGCATGTGTTTTCATATTTGATTTCTTCTATGGTTAAGTCACTCCATTCTGCTGTAATTCGCTATATGGCTCTAAACAATCAATTATAGGTTTAACCTACACTCGCTTGCTCCTTTTACCACCTATAGATTTGAATTCAGTGATTTAAGGCCATAAACTTTACTATCGAGAGCAAATACTAATCTATATTCTGATTGGATACTACCGAATGGTTAACCGATTATGAATAAGAAAACTCTCTCTTTTCATACCTTCGCGGGCCGATTCTATTCAGACAAAATAGCACTATCCTGCATTGCCTGTCTCTGCATTAAGCCTCCCCTATTTTCAGCCCTAGACTGTGTTATATTCTTTCTATTGATCAATGGAAAGCCTTCATGAAAGCTTACAACAGATAAATTATATTCCCTCTCTTCTCACTTTGTCTGTTAATGCCTTCTATTATCGATTGTGCCATTCTTCCTAGAGCAGCAATCAGATTCATCTTTGTCCTTGCTTGTGAAGGGAATAAGGCAAGGTACCAAAGCCAAGCAACAAAGGTATAAGGCAATCCTTCCCGATAATGCAATAACCAAGATCAGACTAAGTGAAAAGTTGGGATCTCTTGTGCAAAGCAAGACAGGTACGTGCTAGCAAAGAAGGAATGGTAAGAGATTTCAAAAAAAGAAAAAGAGAAATTTAGTACATAGAGTCTCCCTGCCTAATTGATCTAATGAGACAAGAAGTAGGCTAAGTAAAGAATATAAAAGTGGTGAAAATAATAAGTAAGACTTCTTTTGGTTTGTGAGAGCTTAGTTCTAAGACGAAGCTAAAGAATTCTTCAACTAGAGGTTTGAAAAGATCGAAGGTAAATTTCTGATCTTGATGGACCTTCTTATTATAGGGCCAAAGGAATAAGCTAAGACTTCTTCCTCATTCTCATCAAATGGGTAGCTCATATACATATATCCTCAAGCTCAGGATCTATTAAATCTCGTCAGAATGGGAATAAACTCTTTTAATCATGGAATTGGGAAGCAGTGATAAGTCCAGTACTCCACATTCTACTTCATCCTTGGTTTCAAAAAAGGAAACTTCAAAGACTAAAAAAGAAAGAAGGTAAGAGAATTCTTTCTGGCCGTTAACTAAACGGGAGGCCCAGTCTACATACAAGCTTGGATCAATGTTAAACAAAATTTGTAATTTAAAACCTTTAAAATATAAGTAACACATAAAATTAAAAAGGTTATTTTGATCACCCACACATTACTCTTTTGAGAGTACGTATCGCCATATGATTCTTCCGTGCCGCGGGAACGATCTTCCGTTTGGGAACGTTCCCTAATGTGGGAATGGCCTCTGTGGGAATGACCTCTGCTGTGAGAGGGCTCTCTCGAATCTGTCCGGCCTGGCCCCGAGTATGTATCACTAAGTCGCTCATGAACGCTCTTCCTTCGATGGCTCAGGCGGCTAAACACGTTTCTGTCATCGCGTCTTTCACGACCCCGTGTCCTAGACCTCTCAGGGTGGAATCTCGCGGGCGAATTTTCCGCCCTTGAGTTTAAGGAGTTCTCCCTTTCTCTTCGGGTTCTCTTGGAATTTTCTCCAAAATTTAGTCTGGTTTGGACTTCTTTTCGCTTGTCACGTCGTGCCTTTTCCATGATGATTGGCAGAATGTCTTCGTAGTGCTCTTCGCAGAAGTCCTGGATGTTCACTCTGGGTGCGGCATCCGGCGCTTTTTCTTTATTTGTAGTTTTTGTGACGGTGGTCACAATGGGAGTTGCGTTAGCCATCATGCTCATTCTAACGAGAGTAATTCCTAGTATCGGGTCCCACGGATGGCGCCAACTTGTTGATACAAAAGTTTGGTTGGGTCTAGCTTGATCCGAATAGGCGGCTATTCGGATGTGGAGCACCTTATTCTTGTACCAAGTGAATTCGTTGAAGGACCCTGCACAAGGGAACAAACACCGTTAATCTTATCGTGGGAGCGGATCCCACGATTGGACTCCGGCGTGAGAGTAAGTATACGGTTTAGAGAGTAATTGTATGTGGTTAGGGTTTTTGAGATACCTGTATTGACCATCATTATGCTCCTTTTATAGGCTGAATACCCCTTAGGGTTTCCGTAACTTTCGGCCCAAGATGCGGCCGGGATTGTCGGGATTTGTTATTATCCTTACTGGTTCAAATAAGTAAAGTATATCTTTTGTTTGATTAGTTTACCTACTCTGAAAGATAACGTACAAAGGTACCGCGGCTACGGATAATAACCGTGACATATGGATCCATGAAGCACTGTACCCGTGACCGCGATCCGCGACCGCTATACATGGGCCGAAAGCTCATTAGTAGCTACAAAGGCCACAAAAGTATTAGTGGGTCGGCCCGGTGCATACTATACATCATCATGTCCCCCCGGTCTAGGAGACGTGGCCGTGGCCAGAACCACAGGCACGTTAACTAGACTACAAATATCTGCATCATCATAAATACCAAGAACCGCCAAAGCATTGTGTGGGCCCATAAACCGAGAAACGGTGAAAATGGCTAAGTGATGGGACAAGTAGGCCCTAAACCATTTCACCTTCCATGCGATATCCAACCGTCCAAAAAGTAAGTGGAGGATACGTGGCAAACATCCAATGAGGCATAATTATCAAGGACAGAGTATATATATAGGACTAGCAGGGACTGTTCATGATCACACAATCGTCAAAATTAAATTACCATTGTACACACATAGCCGCACACATTTTATTTTCCCATGGAATTTCAGCACACCAGGTTAGTACACCGCACCTCTTTGTAAACTTATTTTTAAAAAATGGGTAGGGATACCGTACAACTCGAAACCGCCGTATTGACCATCACCCAGGAGTATCTGCTAGAGTTTACCTCTGAGTACGGTATATCGGAGGACCTACATCCGGAGCTGCCCGATCGAGGAGATAGAATCGTGGATTTCCCAGAAGGCAAGATCGGCATGTACACCAAGTTTTTTGAGTTTGCTAACTTCCGCGTCCCCATATCACAATTTCTATTTGACATTCTTAGACACTACCAGATACATCTGTCACAATTGTCAGTAATAGGCGAGGCTAAAGTAAGTCACTTCAAAATCCAGTGTCCTACGTTTAATCCCTTCTGTAAATTTATTCCGTGTATTTTACATACCATCATACAGTTTGGGGTGGATATCGTTTAGCAAACGACCAGGAAAGAACACACCGCAATGTTACACGAAGCCCCTAGATTCGTTGAAGAATTGGAATAATAAATTTTTCTGGGTAGACGAGAGGGTTTTCCCTACCATGGTGGCTTGGCGGATTAGTGCTCCAAAAGATAGCATGCCATTAGAAGGCACGTATTCCGTGGAGGACGTGGCCATATTAAACGCACGCCGGACCCCTATCCAAAACAATCAGAAACCCTGTTATGCTTAGTGGGGATTAGCCGGAGATACTTCCTGGGAGATGATGTGTATCCTATTTTTCTTCATGAAGATGGCCGGGGTGGGTGCTTTACATATATTTTTCATAAGTGACTTGTTCGTAGAAAAAATATATGCTGACAGTATGTGTTTGATTGCATAGATAGATTTGTTCAATCTGATCAGCGCTCCAAATCCTGCCGTGATCAAAATTGGCAACCGTTCTCGTACTGCTTACTAGGTGCCACTGCTAACGGTCATCGCGAGCCGACAGATAGATATGGAGGAGCCGGCCGCGACATCAGAGTTTTTTGGGGCACCCTCTACCATATAAAGGTCACCCCTAGATTTTTCTAATAAGAACCCCTCAGAACAAATTAACGAGGGTGACGGGGCGGAAGACCAAGGGCCAGAGACAATGGCTTTCGTAGTTCCTCCTGTCAGACCATTGTTAACCACGGGAGTCGCGCCGAATATAGTTGAAGAGGAGGAAATGGCCGCCGATGCATACCTTGTGAGCAAAAGGTGCCGCAAGAGGGCCAATAAGGATTCCAATGTTAACGCCTCACGAAAGGTATTGAGGAAGGATTTTGACGTCTCCCACCCGACGCAAGGTACCATCGGGGGGAAATCTCTTGCGTCCATAAGGTTAGGGGCGAGCTCTACTGTTTCCGCACCTGCCTTATAGGAGACTCTGGCCGGTATAATGAACCCGGATCCAATATCGTTTGCGAAGCCCTCGTTCGTCCTGGAGCAAGATATTGCCCAGTAAGTAACTTATACCATCCTCTTGTTTGTTTTTGTAAATATGCGAACGAATTATATTCCCGTATTAGTTGTATATGTTGTATGCTAACAGGTTATATGTGTCTGTCCTTGATCCAGGTCTTCTAAGGGAGCTACCGTTGCGGGAGGTCCAGAGCCAGACCCTACCTCCCCTACTATAGTTATGTCACCCAGAGGCATATACCAACTTGAGTGGGGTGTGACCAATGGTTGTCGCCTAGACACTCCGAGTTCGTGCCAGGAACTGGTGGATCACCTGGCACCACCCAGATACTTCTCAGAGTTGCGCCACTTGCCGAATGAAGAATTTTTGGGGCAATTTAACATGACTTTGCCCCAGAAAGTGGCGATGGGATCTCAGCTGCGGTTACGGTTTGAGCAGGAGGCCAAACTGTTAAGGAAATCTGTTGCGCAAGTAGCCCGCTGGGACCAGAGGATTCAGGCCATGAAAGGCGAGAAGAAGAACTTGGAGACATTATTGGAAGCTGAAGCTGATATGAGAAAGGCCGCGGAGGCTAAGAATGCAGAGTTGGTTAAGGAGATGGAAAGCCTTCGCGCTTAGTTCATAGAACTCCAAGTTAGCCGCAATGGGCTATCTCACCAAGTGTCAACTCTTCAGGCTCAGGTTATAGGAGAAGAGAAAATAAAAGCAGCATTTGAAGAGTTTAAAAAATATGAGGATGAGCGGGTGAGCGCACGGTGTGTTGAGATGGATTCTAGGCTCGATGTCCTTAGCATAGATTTTGATGAGGAGCTATATCCGCATATGCTAACGGCGATTGCTGGTCGTCGGTGGGTAATTGGGCATGGTTTACGTCTAGATGTGCTAAAGTGTGCTGAGTCTCAGGAGTTAAGACAGACGTTTGCCAACGTGGTGTCTGTCAGGATCACAAAAGGCTTCTGTGATGGACTGAAGTATGGGGTGGAGCAGGGAGAGGCAAAGTTAGACTTGGCAATGGTCGAAGGTTATAATTCGGAAGCCGAGGGAAAGTTTACAGCGACCATGCAAGCTCTGAAGGATCTAAAGTATCCACTCATCGATGAACTGGAAAAGCTGAAGGATGCACCCATGGATGTGCTTATGGCGTCCTTATATTTGGAAAGCGATACTGGGGCAGACGCTCCCCAATGCATTCGTGACCTTCGTCCGAGTTCGTCATAGATGAAGATCCCAGTGTACCCTGAGGTACGTGACCCGCAGGATCCCTGGGCTGTTAAGGAAGAAATGCTACTGGAAGATGCCATTGCAGCAAATATGAGCCGTGCCAAGAAGAATAAAAAATGCAAGATAGTTTGCCACACCCACGATGTAGGCTCTACTCATCATGCTAGGTCTGATGGCGTTCCTGCATCTGTGCCTACCGCGGTTCCACAGGGCCTTGCGATCCTGCTTGCTGATGTCGCGACATAAATGGATGTTCCAGAGGAGGA
>BQNB010174311.1:0-12332 GCA_026074375.1 Tanacetum coccineum
TATCATCAACATCGACTCACTTAGGAAGCATTCTAGTCTCGAAGTACACACTTTATCCCTTTTACGAAGTCGAAACCGTAGCACCAAAATCAAATAAGACCCACAAATGCACCTTTCTCCTTCCAGGATAGTGTTGATATAAATTGCTACACCAAAGTCAACTAAGTCCTGAGTGTAAGCAATTTATCCCTCTATGTGTCAAAACGGTAACACCAAAGTCAACTAAGTCACGGATGTACCTATTTAAATTGTTTCACAAAAATCAACTAAGTCCTGAGTGAAAGCAATTTATCTTGCTATGTAGTCGAAACTGTAAGATGAGTGCAAATGTATGGTTTATTAACTTGAACTGCTTACTTAGCTTCATATACCTATTTAAATTGTTTCACAAAAATCAACTAACTGAGGAATCATCCTACACATGTGTACATCGTATATCAACTTGAACTGCTTACTTAGCTTCATATACCCATGATTGCATAAGCAATACTCTGTGAGATGATGTCAAAACGTACTCTCTCTACAAATCTCTCTTGATCAACCTAATCCAAACCCCCTTATCTATTTTGTTGGCTAATACTGATGACTACTGATGGAGACAACCTGATATAACGAACCTGAGAATAAAGCAAAATCCCAGACTTGTGACTTAATCTTGTACTATCCTCTTGACGAAGAACGGTGCAGAGACAAATCTCTAAGTACCGTATACCTAAACCCAAAAGTATATAAAAATACAACACCTCTCGAATTCTCCTCAACTACGTGAGACACTAAGTACTATAATGTAACTCCTTAAAGTGATAGCTACTCTATGGGTGTAGGGAGAAAGAATCAAAAAAGCAACTAGATATCCAAGTCTTCATCACAAACCGTATATGCCTGAACAAGTCATCTTCATTGTGGAGGTAGAAAGAATTGAAAATGAAATAAGTACACTCCCCGTGAAATTCTACTTCAATCCCAAATAAGTAACATTGTATAAAAAAACCTCTGTAGTCATTTAAATCCAATACTGGCCTTTAAGAGTGAATGTGCATTTTGGTAAGGACCGTTTTAGCATTAAGTGTTGTGTTTTGATTGAATGTTGTTAATTTAGGACAAATGTTGTAATGAATTGTCGCTATCGGGTAAACATTGTCTAGATAACGTTGTCATGGAAGTATAATCGTGGAAGAAGGGCTTGCGGTGTAAATGAATTTGACTTTGAAGGTTAATTGATCAAACCGCATGTGTTGACTAGTCAAACTGCATAAGTTGACAAGTCAAACTGCATAAGTTGACAAGTCAAACTGCTCAAGTTGACAAGTCAAACTTCTCTTGAAATGTAGACAAACTGCAGATGTTGACTAAGTCAAAGTGCCCAATGGAGAGGTCAAACTGCGTAAGTTGACTAGGTCAAATCGCCTAAATGATAGGTCAAATTGCCTAAGTTAACTAGTCAAACTTTGGATCAAACCGCACTTCTATTGATCAAATCGTAGGATTTTATGCCAGACCGCACATGCCAAATCGCAGGTTTTATGCCAAACCGCACATGCCAAATCGCAAGTTTTGTGCTAAATCGCACATGCCAAATCGCAGGTTTTGTGATCAAATCGCATGTTGAGTATGCCAAATCGCATGTTTTGCTGAAAAGTACCATACAACCAAGAAACTTAAAAAAACCTCTAAAAGCCTTAATTTTTGACCTTTTTTCTTGAAATTTTTTGCAAATCTCATTTTATTTAAGCTATATCCATCATAAAAACACAAACTTTAACATTTTTATCATCAAAATTTGTGGCACTTTTTGGATCGAATATATAGCTTAAAAACGTCTTCTAAACCTCACGAATCAATACAAACACAAACACAAAACGGTCCTTGGCTCTTGATACCACTTGTAGATTTATCATTTACCTTTTCAGGAGGTCTTGGTTAATCATAGAACAAAAGATAAGACATGTTGTTTCATAATATAGCCCATATATTGATAACTGTTAGCCTCAAAATATTGAGTCGAACAATGGAAGTTCGTTCATAATTATATTAGGTCTCGGTCACTAAAATAATATACGTTGTAATAGGCTACACGGGTAAACGGGCTCTTAAATGTAATCTAACCGGTCACGTGTATCGGGCGAAAGCCCAAGTAATCCCGAGCCCGGCCCGTAGAAATACCAAGGCATGAAAGCCTCTTGGTATTAAGTATAAATACCCCTCTCTAAGTATGGAGAGGGGATTGGTTCTTGTTAATTCTCATTTGTAATTTGCAAGTAATCATCCATCTTTTTCTTCTCTCTACCTTTCTCTCTCTAACTTCTCTCTACAATTCTTCCATTTTATCTCATCTTATTTTTCTTATTTCAATAATGAAGTGAAAGTGATATATTGGGTGACGACAATCAAATATAAAAAATAAAGTAAATATCTGTATCAGTTTCCATCCAATATGGACGATCCTAAGCACGCCAAAAAAGTTTATTTGAAAAAGAAGGCTGAAATAAATTATTACCTACATATCAAAAAGGCGGAAAATTTAGTCAAAGATTAATTCCCTTAATGGAGTCAACAGTGGGTTCTGGTAGAGAATGTGATGGCCTAGGAGTTAAAGCTTCCAGATTTGTTATAGTTGTAGCTTGTGGTGAGAAGTTTGTCGCTTGACTTCGATGGAGAACGAGGCAATTTTTTTGTGTTGATAAATATAGCTACATGCAATCAAAGAACAGGCACAACTGTCCATCCACCTCTGACTATAAAACAACAGGTTCAAAATATCATACTTAAAAAACAGACAGAACAACTTCGCTTACCACCAAAGAGCTATCATCAATTCATCATGACATATCGAAACAGTAATACAAATCGTCATTTATAGGTATTTTATAAAACATGGTAGTATTAGTAGGTAGGGTAGATCAGAAAACAAACCAAGTCTATGACGTACAATCTGCAACTTTGTTGAATACAGTGGGATGTTGACATAAATGCTTTTTTCAATTCCTGAATGCAAGAAATTCAAATGACGCACTCATATAGAAGTGTACATGAGGCATAGTCCAATCTATATTTAGATCATACATGTATAGCAATGGTTGTATTAACACTAGGGTAACGAGATTGGTAGATATCGATATAAAAGTTTTCTATTTAGCATGTATAGCAATACACAAAGCACCACATAAAGAAGTCATCATTGCCAATCAACTATCGTCCAAATTAGATATATGAAAAAGGTGTACAAATATATAGAAAAGTGTTTCGATTTTAGCTAAAAGATGCATACAAAATGTAAAAAAAGAGGAAATAAATATCTTACCTCGCTGAATAGCAGAGGTTTCGTTTCGTAATTGCTTTGTGAATCACGCGCACGCACAAAATAAACTGCTATGACTACAGAATACATACAACATACAAAATCAACATCCCAGACCACGCATGAGACATTAAAATAACCAAACTAATCTCTAACTCTGAAAGTATTACCAAGTAAACAGTTGATTACCTTAAACGAATGATTGATGGTAAGAGGAAGAAAAAGAAAAGGATAATGTGTGAATGTAACTTCCCAACCCCAACTACACATTCAACCACTACCTTCGATAGATTGAATAGAAAAGAAAAGAATTTATTACTAATTAGATAGACATATTGAAAGTAAAAACCATTTATACCAAGGAAGATTCGAGTAAGCAAATTCCACTTGAAATAACTTAAAAAAGAAATTCAAGTCAGGATGATGACTTGTAAATAAAACAAGCGCTTCTCGAGATAGTTACAAAAAAATATTTATGACTACAACTTATATCGGCTACCAAAAAAACTGTCGAATGAAACATCAAAGAATGTTCACAAATATCATTACCACTTAAGGATAGGAATTTCATGACTTCCAGGTCGTAGGCTCTTCAAAACATCAAAAAGCATTCATACACATCACACAAAATCAACACCATTATCAAATAAGTAAAACGTCTTTTTAAACCCGCTTTATACAATGATAGACACTCCACATATAGAAAAAAATACTGTAAACACCTCATACCCTAAAACAATAAATATTTTTCTATTTTTTACCAACTACGCTTACAAAATAAAAGCTGGGGACTGCAACCTATACATACTAGAAGAAGCATTAAATTCGACGGACAAAAAAAATTAGATCGCATAAATGATGAAAATATCAATTACAACAAAAAAAATTATGCCGCACAAAAATAGCAAATATGAGCACAAAAAGACATTAAAAGTTACCAACAAACACTTCTACAGATCACAAAAAATAGCAACTATGGTCAGATACTGTACTCACTTACGAAAAGATATAAAGAATGATAGTGTGAGTTAAAAAATCATAGCTTTATAATACGGGTAACAATACATTTGCAATCCATCACAGACACAATATCTAATGATTAATAAGTTGTAGTATTTAACTAATTGCGATCACAAAATAAGCGTTCCGGATTGGAGCCTATAATTGTGGCTTTCTAATATCGGCAACAATACATTTTCATGGCTGATAACCTGAAAATAAAATGTAGGCTTCTCAAGATAGATATGAAAAAGCTTTATGACTACAACTTATATCGACTTCTACAAAAGTTGTCGAATGAAACATAAAAGAATTCTCTGAAACATCATCACAACTTAAGGACGGAAGTGCACATGACTTCCAGACTGTAGACATTAAAAGACATAAAAAAGCATTCATACACATTACATAATATCAACGACAACAATATCAGCAAGCAAGCAATGATATAACAACAACTCATATTTATATTGATGTGTTAAGTTAATAAGGCCCGTTTGTTAGCCCAATTAGCCCATCTAAGATTAGGGCACCACTTCTATTGCTTGTCTATATATATGCTTTATACAAACCGTTTTTTTATTATCAAGTAATACAAAGTTTTGTTCCATGTTTAGTTTCTGCATGGTATCAAGTACCTGGAATTCTTATACACGAGTCTGCTTGTTCATCAAACTTGTTTGTGGAGTGCGATTGGTATGCTGTGAATACGTTCGAACCTTGTGATTGCTTCTATTGGTCACATGAGAATTATCCGGTCAAGTAAGTGTAATTTGTATTACAATAATTTGATTGGTTATTGGTTTTAATAAACTATTAGTGGGACGGTGGTTTCTTTTAGTTCTTGATTTGGTCTACAAACTATTAGTGGGGGATACTGGCATAGATATTTGTTTTGACACACTATTGGTGTTTGCTTGTTTTTTTCTTTTGAAATCAGTTGGCTTATTCGTATAGAGTACCATTTGTTATTGGTAGTATCAATTCAAAGGATACATGTAGGCCTCTTTGTTCGTATAGCGTTTATTCTTTTTGACATCATTTTTTTATCTATGGGCCTCTTAGTGGGGCGTGGATATTGGCATGCAAAGTCTTATTGCTTGTTGGCTTCTTCTTTTTTATTAGTAGTGTCAGTTAATTAGCATGGATAATTTTAAGAATGATATCAAGTCAGATGTATTATTGTTTGAGTAGTATCATGCTATGTCAACCTCGTCTAATAAAGGTTTTGCGTCAATTGCTAAATGGATATTACACTCGAGTACCACTCATTACATGTCTTATCTTTTATCATAATTGATTTCGTTGAATCTTAATTCTTCGAAATCAATTATGGCGGCTAATGGCGATTCTATGCCATTAGGAGGCATTGGTTCAGTTGACACACCTTCTATTGATTTATCTGATGTTTATTACATACCGGGCCTTACTGTGAATCTTAAATCTGTTAGTAAAATTTGTGATTCTAGATGTGATGACAAATTTTCTGTTTCTGATTGTTTTATATATGACTGGAAAATACAAGAGGTGGTTGGGACATATCACGGGCAATGGGATCTCAATGTTTTGGATCACTTTAGAGACATTCATGATACTGCATCATCTAGTGTGGATTTGTTTTCTTTTTGGTTGAACCGTTCTTCTTTGCTATTTTATTTATGGCATTCTTGGTTGGGTCATGTTTTTGGTTCTCGTTTATGTTTGTTGGCATCTACAGGAGCGCTGGGAAAGCTAGACGCTCATGATAGTTCTTATTGTAGTGGTTGTAGCCTTGCCAAGTTCTCATCATTACCGTTCAATAATAGTGTTCCCTCTTCTAATGCTCTATTTGATCTAGTGCATTATGATGTCTAGGGACCTTCTTTTATATCCACAAAAGGAGGCTCCAGATATTGTGTTTCATTTATCGATGACTTCACTCGCTATACTTGGGTTTATCTGATGAAGCGTATGTCTGATTTTCTTATAGTTGTTAAAGAATTTAAAGCTTTTGTGAAAATGCAACATTCGACAGTCATAAAATGCTTTTGCTGCGATTTAGGGGGGTGAATACACTTCTAATGATTTTATTGGATAAGATGAGACTTTATATCAGACCTCTTGTACGGACACTCCGTAACAAAATAGTGTTGCTGAAAGGAAGCATCGTCATCTTGTTGAGACCGCTAGATATTTTTTGTTGTCCATTGATGTTCCAAGTGTATCTTAGGGAGAAGCAGTTCTTACAACCAGATATGTGATTAATAGAATCCCAAGTGTACATAATTATGGTGTATCTCCTTTTGAGAAGTTGTATGGAACTTTGCCTGATTATTCATCATTGTGTGTCTTTGGTTGTACTTGTTTTGTCCTAAACCACATGTTGAGCGTACTAAATTATCTTAGAAATCCACTTTACGTGTGTTTTTGTGATATGGTATTAGTCAAAAGGGATAATGTTGTTATGATCCAGTTGGTCAGAAGTTATATACATCTCACCATGTTCAGTTTTTAGAACATATTCTGTACTACTATGTTCCTTCCAGTTCACATAATTTGACGCAATCAAAACTCATAAAAATTGATCGGTTTAAAGAAAATACACTATTGTGTCACCCATAATTCCAAAACATGTATTTGAAACAACCTCATAACCAACTACCATCGAAACACCACCAGTATCACATACACATCTACTAACCACCACCATTACTAAAACACCACAAGTTATAATTCCTAAGGCTACCTCGACCGGTAATTAATCCCCTACCATGACTACCCAATCACCGCCTAAAGTTATAGTGGTTCCTCCTCTAAATGTTTGACCCATACGTATTCGTAAGTCCACCAAAAAGGATGATTTTGTATATACTTGTTATTCTAGTTCGTTTTCTTATTTTGTTGCTTCTGTACACATTCTTCATGAGCCTAAGTCCTATACAGAAGCTATTTGCAATCCACTTTAGCAGGGTGCTACGGATAAGGAACTTAGTGCATTGCATCAAACTCACACGTAGGACTTGGTACCTTTGACGGAAGGCAAGCGTGCTATTGGCTCTTATTGGGTCTATAAGATTAAAACTAATTCTGATGGGTTTATTGAAAGATATAAGGCTCGACTTGTTGCTAAAGGTTACTCCCAAGAGTATGGCATGGATTATGAAGAGACATTTGCTTTAGTTTCAAAAAAGACAACTGTCCAAACTTTGATTGTAGTGGCTTCTAGTTGTCAATGGCAAATATCTCAACTAGATGTCAAGAATGCCTTCTTGAATGGTGACCTAAATAAAGAATTTTATATGATACCACCTCTATGCATTCCTCATCAGTCAGGTTGTAGAATATCAATCCCATACACCTAAAGGTACACGAGTAGAGTTAGAGAGAGAAAGAAGGTTGAAAGGTTTTCTAGAGAGAAAAACAAGAAAAATGTATTATGATAGAATGAAAACCAATACCCTCTCCATGTGTGGGGAAGGTATTTATAGGTACAAAGGTTCGATGGGGTGTTTGGATCTATGGACTATCTATGAGTCGGCCCGCTTCATTTACTTAATTAATACATATTATAACTATGAGATGTGTCTTTTCTCGATTCCTAACAATCTCCCCCTAAAGGAGGTCACACCATTTTATAATAAACTTAAGCTTAACATTCTATAAATGTCTTTAGTCTTGCTCATAGTCTTGATTCTTTGATCTTTATCTTGTGTGATATGTAGTGAACTTTGATCATGTACTTGTTCCAACATGCTTGACTTTTTAGCAATCTTGAGCTTATTGAGATCATCAGTCATACATTATCTTTTTATCATCTTGTAATCTTTCGCCTTCTTGTGATCGTGTGACTTTTGGACCAACATGCTCATACTTTTCTTCATTTGAAAGCTTTAAATCATCTCCTTTGACATGCTTTTGACTTGAACCCTTCATGACTTCAAGGAAGATATTGAGTAGCAGAGTAGCAGAAGACTTGAGTAACATGCACTTGAGCTTTCATCATGTCTTTATATTTATCGATTCAGTATAAGCATGTGGTTATGAATTCGACTCAGCTGAGACGGGGTACCACCATCTTTGTATGAATCTGCAATTACTGGGTTAGTAATAATCACGAGCTAATTTCATTCTTCTCACAAGATTTCAAGTATATGTGCGTACAATGTTTTGCTGATTCTGAGGTATCAAAACCAGGAAGGGGGAATGAGACATACATCTGAATGCACAATGAGTATACGTGATGAACTTCATACCTTCTTCATATGAACATGGTCGTCTACCAAATGAATGTGAAGACTACGTTCTTGAATGGCATACTGCGTGAGGAGGTCTATGTTAGTCAACCAGACAGGTTTGTAGATCCAGAGAATCCCAACCATGTGTACAAGCTTAAAATTTCCCTCTATGGGTTAAAACAAACGCCACAAGCTTGGTATGATTTACTCTTATCATTTCTACTCTCCTAAAAATTCACCAAAGGCACCGTCGATCCAACATTGTTCGTCAGACGAGAAGGCAAGGACATATTATTGTTACAAATTGTTGGGAATTATTCATTCCTGACTTAGTACCGTTAGTGATAATACTTAGTACCGATAGTTATAGTTAGTACTGACAGTACAAAGTGTTAAGTATTGATCAGATAGCTAATACCGTTAGTAGAAAATAGTTAGTACCGTTTAAGAGATATGTATGAGATATTATAGGAAAAGATATGTATTATCTTTTATGCGTTTTGTAAGCCTGTTAGGGTTTATCCTTGGTCTATAAAAGGAACCCTCATGGCATAGTTAGAGATATCAGTTCAATATACATCTCATACAATCATATCTCATAGTTAGTAATCTGTAATCACTTTAACAGATTAATAGAAATCAAAGTTTAGTTTATTCATTGTTCTTCTTAATACTATTGTGTAGATTCCGCATATACAATTAGTATTCATAGTCAGTGTTTCTATATAGTCAATCTGTATTTATACAAGTTGGCTATCACCCTTAGCAGGCTGCAAAGATCTGTTCAGTTTGGGACTCACAAGTGGTATCAGAGCCTGTGAGAAACTCTGAGTAAGAAGAACAAAAACCAGTTATAAATCTCTATCTTACAAAACTAATCATGTCTGGTTCACAAGATGAAATTCCACCACCACCACCACCACCATCATCATCACAAACACCAACACAACAAACTCCTCATACTGTATCAACCATCAAACTTCCTATTCTCAAAAAGGGAGAATACGATATATGGGCCATGAAAATGGAACATTATTTGGCCCATACAGACTATCCAATCTGGGAAGTTATACAAAATGGGAATGGTCCTGTATCAATCACCACAGATACACAAGGTCAAATCAAGGTTCTGCCTCCAAGGACTGCAGAAGAGATCCTAGCCAGAGAAAGAGAAAGAAAAGCTAGGACCACTTTGCTTATGGCTTTACCAGAAGATCATCTTGCTAAATTTCATAAGATGACTGATGCAAAAGAGATGTGGGATGCCATCAAATCCAGATTTGGTGGAAATGACGAATCAAAGAAGATGCAGAAGTATATTTTAAAGCAACAGTTTGAAGGTTTCTCTGTATTAAACTCAGAAGGACTACATAAAGGCTATGACAGGTTTCAAAGTCTTCTGAGTCAATTAGAGATTCATGGGGAAGGAGTATCCACTAAGGATGCAAATCAGAAATTCCTTAGATCTCTACCTTCTGCCTGGTCTCAAGTTTCCTTAATCATGAGGACCAAGCCAGGAGTGGACAGTCTCAGCTTTGATGATCTGTATAATAATCTAAGAGTCTTTGAGAATGATGTAAAAGGCTCTACTGCAATACCCTCTAGCACGCAGAATGTGGCATTTGTCTCTGAGAACACCATCAGTATTAATGATGTTAGTACCGCTTATGGTGTTTCTAATTCCTCTGGTCATAACTCATAGTATGAACAAACTTCATCATACTCCTTACTTGCAAATCAATCCAGTTGCCCTCAATTGGATCATAAGGATTTAGAACAGCTTGATGAATTTGACTTAGAATAAATGGACTTGAAATGGCAGGTGGCCATGATTTCAATGAGAATGAAAAAGTTCTACAAAAAGACAGGTAGAAAGCTACAATTTGATGCAAAGGAACCAGTTGGTTTTGATAAAACCAAAGTCGAGTGTTACAATTGTCACAAGACAGGGCATTTTGCTAGAGAGTGTAGAACCAAGGGAAATCAAGATAATAGGAGGAGAGATGCTTGGAACTCTGGAAATAAGGATGGGAGAAGATCTGGTAAGCATGAGGACTCTAAAGCTTTGGTGACTATTGATGAAGAAGGTGTTGATTGGACCAGTCACTCAGAAGAAGAAGAAGATTATGCTTTGATGGCTTGCAACAGTTTAGACATAGAGGTAACTTCTTGTTCAAAATATTGTAAAGAGTCTTATGCTAAACTTAAAAAACTGTATGATGCACAGAGAGAACAACTTAGTGATGCAAGCATAGAAATAAAGGCATATACTCAAGGTCTAAAGAAAGTTGAAGCACAATTAGTTGCTCATCAACAAGGTCAACTTTGGTATGAGGAAAAGATAAAGTTTATGAAAATAGACTTAGATGATAAAACTGATGTCCTAACATACCATAAGAAACTATTGGCAGAAGCTCAAAAAGAAAAAGAAGATTTAAAAGCTAAAGTAGAAAAATGGCACAACTCTTCTAAAAATCTTGGTAAACTGCTAAATACCCAAATGAGTGCTAATGATAAATTTGGGCTTGGGTATGGGGATCACAGATATGATGGCATTTTGAGTTATGAAAATGAAGTTTTACAAAGTGTATTTATGAATAAGGAAAGTGAGTTAGTAAATCAACCTTTGTATGATAGGTTTGTTCTACAGCAGGAGGGAGGAATGCATGTTTGAAAAAAACCCCCCCACCATGACAGGGAATTACATGCCATCTGGACCTGATGTAGAAATAGATTACTCTTAATTTACATATGGTCCAAAACAGTCTCAACCTAGTGAATCTGAAACCCAAACCAGTGACTTTGATACTTGTGAATCAGATAGTAGTGAACCAACTGTCAATGAACCTAAAGTAGTAAGTTAACCTAAGGTTTGGTCTGATGCTCCTATCATTGAGGAGTATGCATCAGATAGTGAAGATGAGCATGTGTCTCTACCAACAGAAGAACATGAAACACCTAGTTTTGCTAACCAGCAAGTAAAAACTCCTAGGGAAATTGTTAAGAATCAATTCACAAATAGTAAAAATCCTAAAGTTGACAAGAAAAGGTTGGGATATAGGTTTGTTACAAAAGCATGTTTTGTATGTGGAAGTCTTAGTCATCTTATCAGAGATTGTGATTTCCATGAAAAGAGGATGGCTAAACAAGCTGAGTTAAACAATAGGTTGATAAAGAAGTCTAGTCAAAGAGAGATTAGACCAATTTGGAATAATGTGCAAAGAGTGAATCATCAAAACCAATTTGTTCCTACAGCAATACTAACTAGAACTGGCAAAATTCCAGTTAATACTGCTAGAGCTAGCGGTACTAACAATGTTAGTACTGCTAGGCATAATTTTAATAGACAGGCAGTACCAACTAATGCTGCTATGAAAGTTAATATTGTTAAGCCTATTGTGAATAGAGTTAGACCAAAAACTGTTTTTTATAAAACTCATTCTCCATTTTCAAGGCCTTTTAATAACACAGCAACACTTAGAACAAAATTTTCATATCAAAAGGTTAATATTGCTGAGGTAAATGCAATTAGTGCTGTTGGAGGAAGAAGAGAAACTGCTATTAAGCCCTCAGCAGGTTGTAATTAGAGACCAAAAAGACATTACTGGCACAAAATCTCCAAATACAATGGTGGATCAAGACCTAGAGATTGTGCTACTTTCAAAGATCCACTAGGCAGACTCAAGCCTAAACAGGCTTGGGTCCCTAAGAGAATCTAATCTCTTTTATTCAATGTGCCAGATTATCCACATAGAGCTTTACAGAACAAAGGAATTGTTGATAGTGGATGTTCCAGGCACATGACTGGAAATAAGGCCTAC
>BQNB010174314.1:0-13270 GCA_026074375.1 Tanacetum coccineum
TGGTGGTGTGAAACGCGATACTACTCTTGGGTATACATTGGTTGACCTGAATAATTTAGGCCACAAGGTTTATCTGTTTATATTAGCCTCACAAGCACGACAAGTGTTTTATGTGAAAGACCAGATAGATAAAAAAAATTCTATTGTCTTTAAGACGCTTCCCAAGAATTACAAAGATAAGTATGATGAAGTCGATGAGGAATTTAGTATCGTCATTCACCAGCATAATGATAACATATTGCCACGTGTAGATCGACGTGACTTGGGTGATGAATCACGAAATGACTACTATCAAACCGACTATAGAGGTGTTGTTATATGAAAATCCAAGTGAACCATGTCATGCTCAAGTTGTCACACTCTACCTTTATCATATTTAACCCGTTCTTTTATAGCATATAGACATTCAAATTTTTGTACTTGTTTAAGGAGTTATGTTTATATTGTGTGGAACTTTTTTAAGCTTTTGTTTTGCTGCAAATACTCTTGTGAAGGATTTCAATTTATTTATAAATTTTTTACTTCTTGTTTGGTTTATATGTTTGTATACGAGGCTTTCAAACTCGGCGATGCCCTGATGAGTCATGAAGTTGCTAACGTGCAATGTATTTGTTTTTTAAAAAATTGAGCTGTTATTTATGCGTTTGTTAGAAGGACCGGCATTGTGTCCTCGCATGTCATTCCTTGGAGCAAGATTAAGTGTCAAATTGTTTTGTTCTGTATTTTTTATGGTAGTATGTTGTCACTGCATGTTTGGCTTTGGGTTTGCATGTTTTGCTGTTTAAGAATGTATGGCATTTTGGGGTTGCAGCTTGGTAGAACTTATATAGTCGAATATGCTAGTAGCTTATTTAATTTTGGTTTAAGCTTATAAACTGCTTAATTCTGCTTATTCTCGGCTTTAAAAATGATTATTAAATCTGCTGATAAGCTGATATAGATAAGGGGTGTTTGGTTTTTGGTTTTCAAAATACCAAAAAAATTAAAAAGGAATCATGCCCAGCGAGAATCCGCGACCTCCAAGATAGAGGTCAAGTGGATTACCATCTCATCCAGGCAACCTATTCATCATAGGAAGAAGAATTTATTAATTTATGCTTAATAGGTGAATAGGAAGAAGAATAGATTAACCCCTGCGCCTTAAACTCTTCCACCCTTAAACTCTTCCACCCATTCATAACACACATTAATTCATTCCACCCACCAAAATCGTTCAGCTACAGTAATCCCCAACACTTTTTCATAAACCCTAATTTCAAACATGGCAAATTAGAACGGTAACTTTATTATCTTCTTTTTTTTCTTATTCGTTGCTTTTTTGCTTATTTTTTGACTTATTTGCTAATGTGTGTCGATTATCTGTTTTTTTTCAAGCTTAACTGCTCATGTGTGTTGTTGTGTGTTGCTTATCTGCTCATGTTTCTTAGAAGGGTTAAGTCCATAGATTGGTAATCTACTTACCAAAAATTACAATGTTAGGTAACGAACTTTGAAAAATACCATTCAAACCCATGAAACTTTCAAATTTAGTTCAATATAGGTAATAACGGTCGAAAATAGGAAGAGTTACCATTTGAAACCGGGTAACCTTCCACATCATTTGCAGACATTTGTTGTTCTTATTTTGGTTTAGCTGATTGGCTTATTAACTTCTTTGTTTGTGGGTTATTTGTATTTTGGTGTTTAGCTTATTTTGGTTGTGCTTATTAGTAGACTTAGGTTTTCTTGATTAGGTTAATTGCTTATTTGGAGACATAGGGCTGTTGGGTTTAGCTTATTAGCAGATTTATAGGTTATTAGGTTTAGCTTATTAGCAGATTTATGAGTTATTATGTTAAGCTTATTTCTAGAGTTAGCAGAATTAGGGGTTAGCTTATTACCATAGTTAGCACACTTAGGGGTGTGCTTATTAGCAGAGTTATCAGAATTATAGTTGTTTGGTTTACCTTATTTGAAGACTTAGGGCTGCTATGGGTTAGCTTATTTGCAGAGTTAGCATAGTTAGGGCTGCTTATTTAGCATATTTCCAGAGTTAGCAGAATTAGGGATGTTTGGTTTTTTCTTATTTTAAAACTAATTTGTTTAGCTTATTAACAGAGTTAGCAGAGTTAGGGTTGGTTGTTCACCTTATTTGCAGAGTTAGCAGAATTAGGGGTGTTTGGTTTACCTTTTATGCATTGTTAGCAGACTTATAGGTAACTATTATGAATTTTTTGGCAGACTTAACTATGATTTTAGATATTTTAAATGACAACAATGGCCATCAATATCAAGGGTACCTATTTATGGGCCATCAGTACAAGGATTGTCGGACTACTATGGCTATGACAATATTGAGGACTATCTTTCTGATTTTTATTTTCCTAGCACAGACAAGGAGGATACCATAGTGCACACTGGTCCGTATCCCATTAACGAATGTCACTCTTCAAAGTCTAAAGCTAAATATGTACCAGTCTCACAAAAACATCATCTAAATGTCAAAAGCCCTATTGCAATCACAGGGTGTGTGCTTGGACTACCAAATGTGACACATGGGATGATATTTTAAAGAAACTTAGGATGAGGACACCTAGAAGATGTGCAGACAAGTGGATGAATGGTAAGGATTATAGGAAGGACAATCATCATGTTTTCTGCATCTGTAATGTGGTTCAAATGGTGTGCTTGCATCTGTAATGTGGGTCAACAGACTTAGCAGACTTAGTTTGATTTTTAATTTGTTTTTGCTAAAATAATTATGCTTACTTCAGATAGCTCAGATGACACCAAAGGTGTTTCTAGTAAGGGGCCATCAATAACAAGTATTCCTAAGGAGGGGACATCAATTGCAAGTCTGTCTAAGGAGCCCATTCCAAATGAATTGCTTGCATGGTATGGATATGACATTATTAAGGATTATCTACCAGTTGCAAAGAAGCCCATTCAACAATTCATCTTTAAAAGGCCTATTCCAATCAAGAGATGTATGCTTGGACTAGCTAATGTTGAAACATGGGATAATATTGTGAAGAAATTTTGAATGAGAACACCTGGAAGATGTGCAGATAAGTCAAAGGGGAAAAGAAAGGTTTGATGTTAAAGGTGATGAAAGGATTTCATCATTTTGTTTAATTTCATCTAGTACTTAGCTTAAAACAGTATTCTAGTAACATGTTAAGCTAATTTTTGGGCAATCTAACTTGTATTAGCAAATCAAACAATATTTCATGTAGTAATGACTTGTATATGTTGATGAATGGTAATTAATCAACTTTCTTAGTTAATGTTATTTTTTTTGTGTTTGTATTTGTAGATACGGGTCATACAGGAAAAATAATATGGGTCACCTACAAGATTACATATTTTGTGATAAAAAAGCTTTTGGGTGTAATTGGTCAAATACAAGAAATATTGTGGTGTAATGGGTAATGAAAAAAGTTTTTACTATTTGTTGATGTGGCACTAAAAAGGTGATATTGCATATGCACATTGGATTTGCAAGCAAGCATTTGCACATTGCATTTGCAGGCAAAAGTACTTATTAAAACCTTATTACTGGATTTTTGCTACACTTACATAATGTGTGACAAAACTTGAGTCCATGATTTAGACACATAAACAAACACTTCATGTGACCATATATGACATTATAAATTTAGATACACAAACACTCAATGTGACTAATATGAAATTTAATGATAACCGATTTCACATTTGGCTCTAAATAATAACCACATGAATACTTCACGATGTGACTGTTATGAATATATTGGTCACATATGATCACCTTAAATGTGGCCATAATCATAAATGAGTCACACATTTGTGATATGTTGTGGCTATTGTAAAGGCATATTAGTCACATGATCGTGCTAGAAGTAAATGTGACTATACACATTAGCTTTTGGCAAGCTAACACAAACTAAACTTTAAACACACATATTAAGTTACGTGACCATATGTACAGGATTTTGGCTACACTTAAATAATGTGTGACAAAACATTTAGTGTGACCATATATGGCATTTGGTCTCGGTGTTCAAGTGTGTGACATATATTTGTCACTATTAATATGTATATCGTGACTAATACTTCAACCTTACTTTTTATTTGTCACGCATTCCAAATTCATATGTGGCTAAATAATTAGCAAAAGATAACAGTCACCCTTAAATCATGTGTGACAAAACTTGACTGTATGATTTAGACACATAAAAAATTACTTCATGTAACCATATATGCCACTTGGTCACTTTGTTTAAGTGTGTGACATATATTTGTCACTATTTATATGTATATCGTGACTAATGCTTCAAGCTTACTTGTATTTGTCACGCGTTCCAAATTCATATGTGGCTAAATAATCATATAAAAATTACCAGTTACCTTTAGCCACATAAATATTTGAATGTGTGGTAATACAGTTCTAATGGTCGCACGCATCAAAATTTCATATGTAGCTAATTAGTAAATGTTGTCTATTTTGGTACTTTTAGCCACATAAATATGTGAATGTGTAGCTGTAGATCCCAATTCAATATAGATCTTTCTAGCTTGTTAAGGGTTGTAGCCAATATGGATAGTTCCACACTAACTACAGGAGAAACAATGACTATGAACACTATAAGTTATGTGGAAACTAACTTATAATGCTAAGAAGAATAATGAATAAAACTAAACTTTGATTTATATTAATTTGCTAGGTTACAAATTACTAACTATGAATATTGTGATACTTGTGAATTCGTACGTCTAACTATGTCGTAGGGTTCCTTTTATACACCAAGGATAAATCTAATCGACTTACAAAACACGTAAAAGATAATGCATATCTTTTCCTATAATAACTCATGCATATCTCTTAAACGGTACTAACTATTTTGTACTGGCGGTACAAACTAATACTAACAGTACAAACTATAATTGTCGGTACTAACTTTATAGCAAACGGTACTAAGTCAGGAAAGCATAATTCCTAACAATCCTCCCCTAAACATGATTGTTCAACTTGTTTAACTTTATGTTTCTTCAGTTTACTCTTCTTGAACTCTTGGAGGATGTATCCAAACATTCTGTCAAATCTTGATCTGATCTTTGAGGATCTTGAGTTTCTTTGACATTTTCAGTTATCCCTCTTTATCAGCAACATGTCTTCTCAGCAACACAGCAACATCTAACTAAGTTGGCTTTGTAGTTTTTGGCAAACTACAAGCTATTTACGGATTTGATGTTCCTTTACCAGTAGCCGTTTGCTCTGGGATAACCAATTCTTCATTGTAAACAACAAGGTGAATTGAGAAACTTATAGTTTTGAGTATACTATCAACTATCAACGGATTTGATTTGTCTTTACCAAAAGCTGTTTGCTTTTGGACTAGTCAATGCTTCATTGCCATAACATGGTGCATTGATAACCATATAGTTTTTAGCAAACTATCAGCTATCAACAGATTTGATTTATTTGTTTTATCTTTACTGGAATTGTTTGTTCCTGGACATAGCCTAATCTATTACTGTGAGTAAGGTGTGTTGAACGAAATACTTACCAAATTTGGTAAACAGTACAACATAAACGGATTTGAGAAGTCTTTACCAACAAATGCCGTTTGGCTTAAGGATAGCCCAGTTCTTATGTCTGTTAAACATGGTGAACTGATGACCATTTTTTGTGTGGTTTTGAAACCAACACTCAAAGATCCTCCTCATCTCCATCAGAGTTGTCAAGTTCCAACTCTGCAATTAACTTCTTGACAAATCTAATCAGCTCCAATGCCATAGTACTGTCTTCTTCAGATTCCAACTTCAATTCTAGCATTTGCAATAACACTTTCTTTTTCAAAGGATACTTTTTCTCAACAAGCAAATGAATGACTAATCCTGCCTCAGTCATTAAAGTGTGTACCCCTGAAGAACCATGTAACTTCCAACTTACTACATTCTAATCTTGCTGTGAGATCCAAAACTAATCTTCATCATTTGGATTGAACATTATCATCAAATCTCCCTAAATTACTCTGTTAAAACCTTTAGGTACCTCATCTTGATATCTATCCATCACAAGTTGATATACAGCATTCAAATCCTCTCTATCATATATGGAAAGCACTCTTATCAGGGTACTAAAATATCTCCTTTGTCCATTGCTTCTAATTACCACATTTAAATTAATTTCTTCTAAGTCTTTAGTTTCATCAAACTATGGTTTAATACCAAGATACTCAGTTTTCCATTCTGTGATAGGATACTTCTTGTCAAGTATTTCATAATCCACTTCCTTGTCCTCATCTGGAGCTATTGTTAAGCACAATCTCAGCTCATCATTTTCTTTCTCACTATCACCCTCAGAAGTATCTTGTCTGAATCTTCTTTTCCTTGACTTCATCTTTTTCCTTGTGCCAAGTTTTCTCTTTCTAGTACCTTCTTCTTCTTTACTTTCCTCCTTAATACTATCAGCCTTCTTTATACCAATAACTTTCTTATTCAATTCTCTTATTAGCCTTTCATGCTCAGTAGAACCAATAGTAATAAAGTTTTTATCATACCTTTTTACCTTTTCATACAAGACTTGTATTTCTTCAAAATTCTTGTTCTTCAAATCAGAATGCTTTTTTCCTCCAACATGCTTCAAATATATCAAAATTTAGTTTCTCAACTGAGTTCTTGTAGGTGGTCTACTTCTGATTTCAGTAGCTCTTAGTTGTGCAAGAAATCTCCTTTGAGCAGCAATGGTATCATGAAGCAACCTGGCTCTCTCTTCAATGGTAAAATTTTCTCTCTCTTCCTTTTGAAGCTTTGCAACTAGAATGCTATCAGCATCAATTCTAGCCCGGATGTCATCATAATCCCTTATTAGTGCAGCCTTGGTAGCTTCCTTTTTAGCCAACCTTTTCTTCTCCTCTTCTGCTTCCCATTCTTCTTGAACCTTTTTAGCTATATCTTCATCATTAGCAAGCTGATCAAACTTTCTTTCAGCTTCATTAACACCTTCTGATTTAGCATCTGACTCAGCTTCTTCTTGCTCAAAAACTTTCTTGCCTTTATCGTTAGGATCAATCTCAGGAAGAGGCTTCAACGTTAATACATATCTTGTTGATGTAGACCTTGGTCTATCAGTTTCTTCAGTATCTTTAATCTCTACTCCTTTTTGTTTAGCCTTATTTTGGCTCATGGATATTAGAAACTCAGCAATGGTTTCATCATCTCCAAAAACTATTGGAGTAGGTGTTGAAGTCGTTGTTGGAGCTGTTGGAGTAGCACTTTCATCTGAATTTCCATCTTTTGGCTCAGCAGTACCTTCATCAATCTTGTCGGTACTAACTTTTGGCTTGTTGGTACCTTCATCTGGCTTGACGGTACTAACTTGATCTTCAGTACTTACTCCCTTTTCTACACTGTCCTTTTCTTCTAGCACCACAGTATCTCCAGACAAGTTAAGCTCCTTAGTTTTAGAGCTTGTCTTGAGTTCCTCAGTCTTTGAGCTTGTCTTCTCCTCATTGTGAGCATCCTCAGTCTCCATGTAATCCATTATATCATGATCATCAAGATCATCAAAAGCTTGATCCTTATGTGCAGTTGGTTTAGATTTGGCAGTTTTCCTCCCCTGTTTGGATACAAACTCCTTCTGCATCTACTTTTTCTTCATAAATTGCTTCATTTCCAATTTTATCTTCATGGAAACACTCTTCATCCAAGCTTTGTGGTGTGTGATAACAGGTCTGGCCTTCTTCTTAAGCTGCTTGATCCGAGCCTTCAAATCTTTAATTTCTTTAGCTTGAGTTGTGACCTGTTTACACAAAGAAACACAAAGATCATATATACTTTAGAGTGTCAAGCCATCCTCATTCCCTGATGGGGATCTATCACTGGATGACTAACCTCCATGATTCCCACCAGATCCCTCTAGATTGGAATCAGGAGTAGGGATAGAAGGAGAAGGTCTAGGAGATGAGTCATGCTGTGACTCAGGTTGGTCTTCACTTGGGTAAGGAGGAGAGGGTATTGGTTGGGATTCAGATGGTCTTTTTGAAACATCACCCTCATCCTTTGTTGGTTGAACCAACATAGAGTCAAATAAAGGTGTGACATCCCCTAAAATTTTTTTACCCTTTTTAACCATTAATGTCAAAACCTTACTGGTCAGGGCATTAATAGGGAAGTGATCTAAAGGGACAGGCACATTCTTTAACTAATTAGCCAAAAAGACTGAAATAAATCTTGGATACATGACAAACTTTTTCTTTGCATCCAAGTGTCTCATCATACAATCAAAAATTAATTTTGAAAAATTGTATTTTTGATTAGTTGCCAAACAAATCACTGCTGTAGCAATATTAGTGGGAATTTGATCCCAAGAAGTGCATTTTTGGCTTGGGTCTGCCTAGTGGATCTTCATAATTAACAAATTTTCTAGAATTTGATCCACCATTGTATATGGAGAATTTATTTACATAGTTCTTCTTTGGTCTCCAAACACAATCTGTTGAGGGCTTAATAGCAGTTTTCCTTATGCCCCCAACAGCACTAACTGCTTTGTACCCAGCAGTATTAATCTTTTGATTTGCAAGATTTGTTTTAAGTGTTGTTGTTCTTTTAAATGGCCTTTTAATAGGTGAATAAGTTTTATGAAAAGCAGTTTTTGGTCTGACATTATTCACAATAGGTTTAACATTATTAGCTTTCCTGGCAGCATTAGTTGGTACTGACTAACTGTTAAAATTATGTCTAGCAGTATTAACCTTGTTAATACTGCTAGCTCTAGCAGTATTAACTAGAATTTTTCCAGTTCTAGTTAGTACTGCTGTAGAAACAAATTTGTTTTGGTGATTTACTCTTTGCACATTGTTCCACACTGGCCTATTTTCCCTTTGACCAGTACCCTTACACACCCTTTCGTTCAATTCAGCTTGTTTAGCTATTCTTTTCTCATGAAAATCACAATCTGTAATAAGATGGCTAAAACTGCCATACACAAAATATGCTTTCATTGCAAATCCATATCCCAAACCTAGCCTTTTAGACATTAAACCATTCCAATCTTTCTTGTCAACTTTAGGATTTTGACTATATGTGTGTTGATTTTTTACAGTTTCCCTAGGAGTTTTTACATGCTTATCAGTACTAACAAAAGCAAAACTAGGTTCATGTTCTTTTGAAGGTGTAGACACATAATCATCATCACTATCTGACTCATACTCCTCAATGATAGGAGCATCAGACCAGAATTTAGGTTGAATTACTACTTTGGGTTCATTGACAACTAGTTCAGGTATAGATTCAAGTGTTTCTTTACTAGAATTAGATTTACAAGAATTAAAGTCACTGCTCCTAGTATCAGATTCACTAGGTTTATATTGCTTTGGACCATATGTATATTGTGATTCATTTATTTCTTTATTAGGTCCAGAAGGGATGTAGATCGCTGTCATTGGAGGGGGAACTACATGCATCCCCTCTGCATATCTATCATTCACCGGACTATCTTCTGTATCACTAGACCTACTGTTAAACACACTTTGAAAAACTTTATTTTCATAGCTTAAAATACCTTCATGCATTTGGTCTCCATACCCAAGCCCAGCTTTATCCCTAACACTCATCTGACTATTAAGTAGTTTATTAAGACCTTTAGAAGAATTTTGTCACTTTTCTAATCTAGTTTTCAATTCTTCTTTTTCTTTTTCAGCTGCTACTAATAGTTTCTTGTGGTATGTAAGCACATCAGTTTTATCATCTAGATCAATTTTCATAAACCTAATCTTTTCTTCATACCAAAGTTGATTTTGCTGATAAGCAACTAATTGAGCCTCTACCTTTTTCAAAGCTTGAGTATAAGCCTGTATTTCTATGCTTGCATCACCAAGTTGTTCTCTTTGTTCATCGTATAATTTTTTAAGTTTAGTATATGATTCTACACATTCTTTTGAACAAGAGGTTACCTCAGTGTCTGAACCTAAATTGCTGAATGCCATTAAAGCAAAGTTCTCTTCCTCATCCTTTTCATGAGCAGTCCAGTCAATACCTTCTCCATCAAGAGTTATCAAAGCTTTGGATTCTTCTTGCTTTCCAGGTCCTGTTCTATTATCTTTAGCTTTATACCCAGAGTTTCCTGCATCTCTCCTTCTGGCATCTTGATTCCCTTTTAATCTGCACTCTCTAGCAAAGTGTCCTGTCTTATGACACTTGTAGCATTCAACTTTGGTCTTGTCAAATCCTACTAGTTCCTTTGCATCAAAATGTAGCTTTTTTCCTGTCTTTTTGTAGAACTTCTTTAGTCTCATAGAGATCATGGCCACCTGCCATTTTAAGTCAATTTCTTCTAGATCAAACTCATCAATCTGTTCCAAATCCTCATGATCCAATTGTGGATCACTGGATTAGTTGGCGAAGAAGGAGTACATGAGATCATCAATGTATGATGAGGAGTTCTCTCTGTGTGATTTTTAACCAGAAGAAGGAAAAGCACCAAAAGCAGTACTAACATCATTAGTACTGTTAGTGCTTTCAAAAGAGACGAAGGTAACATTCTGTGTACTGGAAGATGATGCATTAGAGTCTTTAACATCAGATTCAAAGATTCTAAGATTGTTATACAAAGCATCAAAGCTGAGACTGTCTACTCCCGGCTTAGTCCTCAAAACCAAGGATACTTGAGACCAGGAAGAAGGTAAAGACCTGAGGAACTTTTGATTTGCATCTTCAGTTGATACACCTGCACCATGAATTTCTAGCTGACTCAGAAGACTTTGAAACCTGTCATAGCCTTTGTGTAATCCTTCTGAGTTTGATATAGAGAAGCCTTCAAACTGCTGCTTCAGAATGTACTTTTGCATTTTCTTTGATTCATCATTACCACCAAATCTGGATTTGATAGCATCCCACATCTCTTTTGCATCTGTCATCTTGTGAAACTTTGCTAGGTGATCTTCTCGTAAATCCATGAGCAAGGTGGTCCTTGCTTTCCTCTCTCTTTCCCTAGCCAGAGTTTCTTTAGCAGTTTTGGGCGGCAACACCTTTATTACCCCATTAGTATCTGTAGAGACACTTACAGGACCATTACCCTTTTTAATGACTTCCCATATAGGGTAGTCTATGTGTGCCAAGTAATGCTTCATCTTCATAGCCCAAATGTCATATTCTCCTTTCTTAATAAACCTAGTATGAGGGGTTTGTGTTACTACAAGTGTTTGTGTTGGTGGTGGTGGTGGTGGAGTATCATTTTCTGGTCCTGCCATTGATAAGATTTGAAAAGTAAGGGTTTATGAAACAAATGTGTTCTGGTTCTTCTTATTTAGTGTTTCTCTACAAGCTCTGATACCACTTGTAGATCCTAATTCAATATAGATCTTTCTAGCCTGTTAAGGGTTGTAGCCAATATGAATAGTTCCACACTAACTACAGGAGAAACAATGACTATGAAAACTATAAGTTATGCGGAAACTAACTTATAATGCTAAGAAGAACAATGAATAAAACTAAACTTTGATTTATATTAAGCTGCTAGGTTACAGATTACTAACTATGAATATTGTGATACTTGTGAATTTATACGTCTAACTATGTCGTAGGGTTCCTTTTATACACCAAGGATAACCCTAATCGACTTACAAAACACGTAAAAGATAATGCATATCTTTTCCTATAATAACTCATGCATATCTCTTAAATGGTACTAACTATTTTGTACTGGCGGTACAAACTAATACTAACAGTACAAACTATAACTGTCGGTACTAACTTTATAACTAACGGTACTAAGTCAGGAAATCATAATTCCCAACAGTGGCCATTTCATTTTGCCCATATGTAACCAAATACCAGATTTCTACTAGTGCTGATATGTAAAGATGACCTTGTGAGTTTGGCTAGAATATGTTGTGTGTAATGCGTGCTTGTCTGGTAGTGACACTTAAATTTGACTGATTGTTTGGAAATGATATTGTTTCGGGTCTGTTCACGTTATGTTTAGACATGATGATTTGATAAGTCGTAAATTGGCGAAGCAATTGTTTTTTTGTTGCCATGACAAAATCTGAGCCAAAATATTGAAATATGAAAATTTTACTTGAAAATTTGAACATTTGAAAAGTTTTAATTTTGAAATTTTTAAATGTTCGTATAAATTCTAATTTTGAAATTTTTGAAAAGTTGAACTATTTTTTTGGTAAAGAAAAGTTGAATTTTTTTTGGTTAAAGAAAAGTTAAACTTTTTGAAATTATCAAAGTTTGGCATCTGAATTTAAAAGTTTAATTATCCATACTTAACTTTAGGATTTTGACATCAAAGTATAAATAATATGTTTGGTTGTTTGGTGTGGGCCCTCAATTTAGGGATAAGCCCCTTATATTTGTTATCTAAGAATCACGATTAACATGGCTACTTCTTGAAAAACCATGTCAAATTTTATGCTAGGTGGACTCAATTTTGACCGCAACCACTTATTATCCTTTCACAAATTACACCGTTCCTCCCTATTGTTAGGCCTGATTGCGGATTCAGTCTCTAGATAACGGGGGTCGATGTCGTTAGTCCTTTTTTGTCACTGTTGTTACCCGTTTGGTCTCTCGAGCGCCGTTATACGTAACGGGTGTTAGTTTGACTTTTCAACGGCGGACATTTTAGTAATTTTTATTTTTTTGTTTTTTCACCATTGCTCCCTAACTCATCATTTAAAACCATAAGTTTTACTGTAGTTTATTTTGTTTTTTTTTTCATTACATCGTTGGTCCCTAAGGCATTTTTTTGTCTTTTTCTCATTTAATAATAGTGTGATCATTTCATTTTCATACTTTTACTTTACCCAGTTTCATATAATGAACACTTTTAATTCATTAACAAAATCTATAATCAACACCACATCATTTAAGTTTTTCCACCTCACTTGACATATCACATTATCTTTTTAGCCAACTATATTATATTAATTTGTGTTGTTTTCATGTTCAAAAACCCCATCACCACCAACCAAGACCCTTACCTTTTACCCATTATTCTGCTATTGTCTTTCCATTTACTAAGATGAAAATAATACATCACTCATATAATCATTGTTTGCATTCACGATTCCCACTCACTTTCTAAACGCATCTACCTATGAAGAAATCATGTAATCAGTTTTGGATTGTAAGGAAAAATACCATGAACACAACAAATCATGTAATCCTTCTGGGAAGCGCATATCGCTAACACGATGTCGTAAAGGTTTGTATCAGGTTCTTTTCCCATGAGTTTCATTTTCCACAATTGACTTTCGACTTCATGAAAAAGATGGCCAGAAGGCGTTCATAAACC
>BQNB010174317.1:0-10528 GCA_026074375.1 Tanacetum coccineum
TAATTTAAAATGTTCGGACATTCATAAAAAAACAGACCGATGACTTAAAAAGTGCGAGAGAGTATTTAAAAAAAAACAAAATTTTTTTTTCTAAGGAAAAAAAAAAACCGATCGGACCGGGTAGCGAGAGGGTATTCTGAGGGAAAAAAAGGAAAATTTTATTTTAAAATTTTTTTGAGAAAAAAAATAACGGGACGATTAGCGGAGCGCGAGGTTTGAGGAAACTTAAAGTTTTATTCATAAAAAAACAGACCGATGACTCAAACAGTGCGAGAGGGTATTCCGAGGGAAGAAAAGGAAAGTTTAATTTTAAAAACTTTTTGAGGAAAAAAAAGGAAAAAAAACTGGTAAAAATTATTTTTCTAAAGAAAAAAAAAATTAAAATGATGGTAGTTTTCGTAATTTAACACATAGTGCGAGGGGGTATTTCGTAAATATTTGAGGGGCTACCGATGACTAAAAAAGTGCGAGAGAGTATTTTAAAAAAAACAATTTTTTTTTCTAAAGAAAAAAAAAACCCATTGGACCGGGTAGGGTTGAGCCGGCATATTAAATGCACCCCGGTCAACCCGGTGCATTTAATGCACACTAAATGCAAAAGGCCATTTAATGCATGCGAGAGGGTATTCCGAGGGAAAAAAAGGAAAATTTTATTTTAAAATTTTTTTGAGAAAAAAAATAACGGGACGATTAGCGGAGCGCGAGGTTTGAGGAAACTTAAAGTTTTATTCATAAAAAAACAGACCGATGACTCAAACAGTGCGAGAGGGTATTCCGAGGGAAGAAAAGGAAAGTTTAATTTTAAAAACTTTTTGAGGGAAAAAAAGGAAAAAAAACTGGTAAAAAAAAAACTAACTGTTAAAAAAAAATATTCATAAAAAAACAGACCGATGACTAAAACAGTGCGAGAGGGTATTCCGAGAAAAAAAAAGGAAAATTTTATTTTAAAAATTTTTTTAGGAAAAAAAAGAACGGGACGATTAGCGGAGCGCGAGGTTTGAGGAAACTTAAAGGTTTATTCATAAAAAAACAGACCGATGACTCAAACAGCGCGAGAGGGTATTCCGAGAAAAAAAAAGTAAAGTTTTATTTTAAAAAGTTTTTGAGAAAAAAAAAGGTAAAAAAAAAGGTCAAAAAGAAAAAAGTCAATGTAAAGAAAGAAAAAAAAAACCTCATTAAATGTCGGGCGGGTCGCATTAAATTTTGTTGGGTCGGGGCGTCTGCCTTTTGTATAAGTTATATAATAATGAAGAGATACTGTTCATTGTGAGGCATTAGTATATTGGTTTTACTGTACAATTGTGAGAGGGTACTGTAGCATATGTGAGGGAAACCTTTACACAAAACAGATATAGTTATAATTTCTCTATTGAACTTACTTATCAAACTTGCACTTTGAACGCATCGTTTTCAACGTAGTCTATTGAACTCGTCTCACTAAAATGTCATCTTTGTGATTCTAAATTCATTGGTTAAACCTTTCGTTTGAATCCATCTATTGAATAATTGTTTATGATTAAATATGCTTCGTCTGTTTCGTATTGCTTTTATTTTGTATTCGCGCACTAAGCTTTTCGCTCAGCCGCATTTCCTTTCCATGCGGCAGGTAATCAGGGTTTGAGACATAAAGATTGAGAGTTGGTCCAAGTAGCATGGAGCGTTAGAGACTTGTTATTTTGGCATATTTAGTTCTTTAGAATAAATTTATGGTGGAACTTTGTAATGCTATTTTAGTTTGAATTACTGGGACAACCTATGTTTATTTCTTTATTGGAGAGTTCAGTAGACTTAGACTTTTTCCCTGTATATGTATCATTTGTGTAGCATCCGGTTCCTTTGAAATTGAGGTGTTACAGAGATGGTATCAGACCTATAGGCTTCGGCCTGTAGTACTTAAGTTATGACATGTGATGATTGGATCTAGGCTTTGACATGTAATATGTAAGTTATAACTTGTAAGAGTTGGTTTTAAGTTTTGATAGAACTTAAGTTAAGACATTTGAGGACTGGGTAGAACATGGGATAAAAACCTATTTTGAGTCACTTTCTCGTTTTCTTGTGATGCATTTTGATTGTTCTCATTGCGCCTCGGAGTTGTTCATTCATTTCGTAAATTTAAAATTGGTATATTAGAGTTGCGCAGCGGTATCGCAGTGGTTTGGAATAATCGTTTGCCAAGTAGTTCCTAAGAAAGCGTAAAGTTTAAAATACTATCTTTAACAAGTGTTAGGTTGACTAAGAGTTAAGGTCATGTCCTTTGAGCGATAAATGGACACAATGACAAAGATAGACTAATTTCCTTTCATCGAAAGACTATAATTAACATTTTTAGCTATAAATTATGGCTAGCCATAATCGTATGAAAAGTATTTCATATTTCGATAATGTAAGACTAAAATTGTTAGTGACATTTGAAGGATAGAATAATGATCATCTTAGTGTTTCAAAAAATTAGTTTATAGAATTTGGGGGACCAAATTTCATAAGTGGGGTAGATTGTAATATTCTGAATTTTTCTATCATTTAGTAACGTGATGACTATATTAAAAACTTGATTAACCAATATTTTGATAGAATTTTAAAACATTGTATTTAGTTTAAAATTTATGTAGTTATTACTTAACGGTTCTATTTTTTTTAATTTTGAGGACAAAATTCTTTTAAGGGGGTAATAATATAATAGCCCTTATTTCGAAAAGTATGTAATTAATTTTGTTATCAAGATAAACTATAATGACACAATACTAATGCAATTTAAAATATGTAAGCAATCTTGCTCACTAACTGACTTGCGTTTGAAAAGATCAAATACTTAAGCAATTAATAACTATAATTGGGTCTTTAATTTACTTTCAAAAGGGCTTTACAAACAAATGGTTATACATTGAACTTGGTCAATAGTGGACCTAGTAAATAAACGTGAATTGAAATCCTCCTGCATTCACGCCTTATTTGTTGGTATTTCTTGATTAGTTACACACGTATAGATAGGTATCACAACCCTCACAATATCACATCACCCAAACCCTAAACATATCCAAAACTAAAATATAGCAACAAGAATCCTTAATTATATAAAGGAAAGATAGCAAGTGATTGGAGATTCGGTCCTTGGGGTTCATATAAATCTAGTGTTCGTGTTTAAGTTCTATTTTCAACCGTAGTTGATCCGTTTGGAGATCATTGGCGGTATATAGATTGGACTTTGAGTAACTATCGTGATTTGTTAATGTACAAATACTTCTCTATCTTTGTTCTTTTGATTCGTAATTTGTTTGTACGGATTCTGAATACTCTTGTATTCGTCTTTTGAACTATCGGTATGAATATCTGATCTTATTCTTTTCTTTGCGAATATGATCGTATGTATTTTTCGCCAGTACTTCTATTGTGCCTTCGCTTGACCATTGATCCATTGTTATCAAATCGTTCAAATGATCTTTTGTGATATATTGTTAGTACCTCATTGTTATAATGACCCATTTGATTCATTGTTATTAACACATGGTTATTGCTTCATTGTCATTGGACCTATTGTTATTGAACCTTATTGATTGATATTGTGATTTTTAAACTTGGGTATTTAAGCTATTAACTAGCCATGGAGGTACCATGACCGCGTCATTATGGCACCGATGGCGTGACACTATCCGTAAAAGTGTGATTTATCTACGGCGTCTCCTCATTGTTGGTGTGATAAGGGATTTTAAGTGGCGTATTGGTCGACCATAGGTATTGTATTGTTATTGTTGTGGATAGAGGCGTAGTGCCCAACACCTCATCCATCATTGTTTGGTATTTTGGATCTGCAGGTTCATGTACCCGTTATATTATTATTGGCTGATGCTTACTTTATGTAAGTGTTAGTATATTGTATTGAGCTCATGCCCCATTGAAACCTTACCCATTACGTATTGAATTTCTCTATTGAACTTACTTATCAAACTTGCACTTTGAACACATCTTTTTGAACATAGTCTATTGAACTCATCTCACTAAAATGTCATTTTTGTGATTCTAAATTCACTGGTTAAACCTTTTGTTTGAATCCCTTTATTGAATAATTATTTATGATTAAATATTCTTCGTCTGTTTTGTAATGCTTTTATTTTGTATCCGCGCACTGCGTTTTTCGCTCAGCCGCATTTCCTTTCCATGCGGCAGGTAATCAGGGTTTGAGACATAAAGATTGAGAGCTGGTCCAAGTAGCATGGAGCGTTAAAGACTTATTATTTTGTCCTGTTTAGTTCTTTAGAATAAATTTATGGTGGAACTTTGAAATGCTATTTTAGTTTGAATTACTGGGACAACTTATGTTTATTTCTTTATTGGAGAGTTCATTAGACTTAGACTTTTGCTCTGTGTATGTATCGTTTATGTAGCATCCGGTTCCTTTGGAATTGGGGTGTTACAAAGATGGTATCAGAGCTATAGGCTTTGACCTATAGTTCTTAAGTTATGACATGTGACGATTGGATATAGGTTTTGACTAGTAGTATCTAAGTTATAACATGTAAGAGTTGGTTCTAAGTTTCGATAGAACTTAAGTTAAGACATTTGAGGACTGGGTAGAACATGGGATAAAAACCTGTTTTGGGTCACTCTTTCGCGTTTTCTTGTGATACATTTTGATTGTTCTCATTGCGCCTTGGAGTTGTTCATTCATTTTGTAAATTTAAAATTGGTATATTAGAGTTGCGTAGCGGTATCGTAGTGGTTTGAAACAATCATTTGCAAGTAGTTCCTAAGAAAACGTAAGGTTTAAAATACTATTTTTAGCTAGTGTTAGGTTGACTAAGAGTTAAGGTCATGTCCTTTGAGCGATAAGTGGACACAATGACAAAGATAGACTAATTTCCTTTCATCGAAAGACTATAATTAACATTTTTACCTTTTTAGCTATAAATTTTAGGTAGCCATAACCATATGAAAAGTATTTCATATTTCGATAATGTAAGACTAAAATTGTTAGTGACATTTGAAGGATAGAATAATGATCATCTTGGTGTTTAAAAAAATTAGTATATAGAATTTGGGGGACCAAATTTCATAAGTGGGGTAGATTGTAATATTCTGAATTTTTCTATCATTTAGCAACGAGATGAATGTATTGAAAACTTTATTAACCAATATTTTGATAGAATTTTAAAACATTGTATTTAGTTTGAAATTTATGTAGTTATTACTTAATGGTTCTATGTTTTTTTTAATTTTGAGGACAAAATTATTTCAAGGGGCTAATAATATAATAACCCTTACTTCGAAAAGTATGTAATTAATTTTGTTATCAAAATAAACTATAATGATACAATACTAATGTAATTTAAAATATGTAAGCAATCTTGCTCACTAACTGATGTGCGTTTGAATATATCAAATACTTAAGTAATTAATAACTATAATTGGGCCTTTAATTTACTTTCTAAAGGGCTTTACAAACAAATGGTTAAACATTAAACTTGGTTAATAGTGGACCTAGTAAATAAACGTGAATTGAAATCCTCTTGCATTCTTGGCTCATTTGTTGGTATTTATTGATCAGTTACACACGTATAGATAGGTATCACAACCCTCGCAATATCACATCACCCAAACCCTAAACATATCCAAAACTAAAATACAACAACAAGAATCCTTAATCAAAATATAAAGGAAAGATAGCATGTGATTGGAGATTCGGTCCTTGGGGTTCATATAAATCTAGAGTTCGTGTTTAAGTTCTATTTTCGAACCGTAGTTGATCCGTTTGGAGATCATTGACGGTATTTAGATTGGAATTCAAGTAACCATCGTGATTTGTTAAGGTACAAATACTTCTCTATCTTTGTTCTTTTGTTTCGTAAATTGTTTGTATGGATTCTAAATACTCTTGTATTCGTCTTTTGAACAATCGATACAAATATCTGATCTTATTCTTTTCTTTGCGAATATGATCATATGTATTTTTTGCTAGTACTTCTATTGTGCCTTCGCTTGACCATTGATCCATCGTTATCGAATCGTTCAAATGATCTTTTATGATATATTGTTAGTACCTCATTGTTATAATGACCCATTCGATTCATTGTTATTGACACATGGTTATTTCTTTATTGTCATTGGACCTATTGTTATTGAACCTTATTTTCGATATTGCGATTTTTAAACCTGGGTATTTAAGCTAATAACTAGCCATGGAGGTACCATGGCCACGTCATTGTGGCACCGATGGCGTGACACTATCCGTAGTAGTGTGATTTGTCTACGGCGTCTCCTCATTATTGGTGTGATAAGGGATTTTAGGAGGCGTATTGGTCGATCATAGCTATTGTATTGCTATTGTTGTGGATGGAGGCGTAAGGCCCAATACCTCATCCATCATAGTTTGTTATTTTGGATATGCAAGTCCCTGTACCCATTCTATTGTTATTGGCTGATGCTTACTTTATGTAAGTGTTAGTATATTGTATTGAGCTCATGCCCTATTTAAATCTTACCCATTACGTATTAAATTTCTCTATTGAACTTACTTATCAAACTTGCACTTTGAACGCATCGTTTTGAACATAGACTATTGAACTCGTCTCACTAAAATGTCATCTTTGTGATTCTAAATTCATTGGTTAACCTTTCGTTTGAATCCCTTTATTGAATAATTGTTTATGATCAAGTATGCTTCGTCTGTTTCGTATTGCTTTTATTTTGTATCCGCGCACTTAACTTTTTTGCTCAGCCGTATTTCCTTTCCATGCGACAGGTAATCAGGGTTTGAGACATAAAGACTGAAAGCTGGTCCAAGTAGCATGGAGCGTTAGAGACTTATTATTTTGGCCTATTTAGTTCTTTAGAATAAATTTATGATGGAACTTTGTAATGCTATTTTAGTTTGAATAACTGGGACAACTGATGTTTATTTCTTTATTAGAGAGTTCATTAGAATTAGACTTTTGCTTTGTGTATGTATCATTTGTGTAGCATCCAGTTCCTTTAGAATTGGTGTGTTACATATCAAGTGTTGCACTCTAAAGTATGTTGATGTTTGATGCCTGTGATATTGAATGGTTATCATGAATTACATGTTTATTTGAGGGTGCTTTGTTTTGATTTTATCTTTTGATGCTTATGTGTAGAGGCTGCTATAATGTTCTAGAAATGAGAATTGAAAAATGTCAAGTCTCTTAACATTTCATATAACACCCCCAAAATGGGTCGCAGCGGAATATGGGTTGGAGGATGTTACATCATAGATCAATAGCACAAGATAAGAGAACGACCTCTATATGAGTCGTTAAAAATTGATACATTGGATTAAATAGACTTGTTTGTTACAATAGCCGAAGCTTAAATAGTTCATCCATGAAAAGTAAAGATTTTAAGACATAACAAATATTCCTAAAATGTAATGCATCCAAATCTTTATAGTAATGACTCCAAAATGGTGACCACCAATGTATCCTTGTTTCTCGTACCTTATTGACCTGAGAAAAACATGCTTTAAAACGTCAACATAAAGTTGGTGAATTCACAGGTTTAGTAAATGTATGAAATAGGACCACAAGATTTCCGATGTAAGACATGTAACACATACAATATCTTAAAAGTAATTACGAGTGCACTAAGCTCATGACACCGAAGCTCGACATATATGTATGCAATTTAATGCACTAAATGTGCCCATGTAGATGTTCAACCCGCAACATCCAAATTGTTCCGACATGTATACGTTCGTTGTTTCAGTATCTTCGAAACTGATGAGCGCTACTCACCCGAACGGGGATGTCAATCCCAAATAGATCTATTCATAACATTCGCGCTCGCTAACTAGCAATTGACAGTTCATGATAGTGGGCAATAGTGGGTTTCGCTACTTAGGCCAACTCGTAATATGTTTAAAAGAGTACTTGCGTCCAAATGTAAAATGATGCATGTTTCTCACCCCAAAGTTGTAAAACAATGTAATTGTATAAAAGCGGGGCTATGAACTCACCGTAAGTGAATGATTGATTATCTAAATCAAATGAGTGAATCGCCTCGGCAATTTGAATGCAACCTAATTAATTATAGGCCGTATGAGTATAATGTATTTCATATAATTAAAACATCACATGTCGTATAGTTACACCACCACCTAATAGTTTTTATTAATTCTTTAAAAGTTAAAACAATAATTAACTCGTACTTTATTAAATTAAAGCATATATACTTGTACTTGTAAAGAAAATATTATTTTTATTTACTAATGCATTATTGTAAAAAATGTATGATTTAATTAATGAAATTTCATTATTAAATTTAATTGTTTTATAAAAAGATTGTGGTAATAGAAAATAAAAGCTAATGCGCGCGAGTATTATAAAGCTCATATCTTTAACGTTTCGACTCCGTTTATTATACGTTATCTATGCCACGTCTCCTTAATTACATAATTTATCAAAATATCATATTATATAAGACTTAACCCAGATGATGAACAGTAACTTTTACTGTTCATCCCACTTTATATAAACTATTTTTATAAAACTAATCTTATGTAACTTGTTTAAATCATAATTCGTTCGTTATACCTCCGTTTCTCGATTCCTTATTTCTTTGATTAATTATTTAAGAAAATTTAATCAATTATTAACTTTAAAAATTTTAAATTCCCCTGATGAACATTGTATTTACTATCACAGCAGTTTATAAAAATTTTTTTATACAATTACTTATATATAACTGTAAATTGCGTAACTTGCTCTTCAAATTCGTTTTTCGAGTTCTTTATGTCCGAGATTTGTATTAAGGAAATTTAACAAAATATTAGTATTTATAAGATTATTACGCTGATGAACATAACTTTTACTGTTCATCACAGTGTTTATACAATTATTTTATAAAGTTAATTATTAAGATTAACTTTGTAAAATCCATAACTTGTTCTTATAATTCGTTTTTCGAGTTCCTTACATGCTTAACGATCCTTGTAAAGAGCAACTATTGTTTAGTAAAATATAAAAAGTAGGTTTTATAATTCGAATTCAACAGTAGGTTTTAAAAAAAATTAGGGTTTTCAATTAATAATGTTAAAGTTATACATCATTTTATTTAAGAACCTTGCTCCATTATATTAAACCAAGTATTATACCGTATATCATACATGTATTTAGTCCTCTAATTTTCCATGTCCCTTTGTCCATATGAAAATTCAATCAAATACTTTAATATAACTTAAAAATGAATCTATTGGTGATTAACTACACAACAAGTATGTAACACCAATAGAAAAAATAATAAATAGACATTGATACTTTAAATAGACCTTATAGAAGATAGTGGGATGATGAACACAAGATGTAAACCCAATCAAGCCTTCACAATCACAACTCTAATCAGAAAACCCTAATTTTTCTGATATATTCCTTGTTAAACCCTAATCCAGCTTCCAACACCTTGAGTATCTTAGAACCCTTAGAATGGACACTTGATGCTTGGAACCAGCCTTGGTTGCAAAATTAAAATGAAACCCTAAAAATTTAGAGTGTGCCATGGGTTTTGAGTCCAAAAAGAGGGTGTTCTTGCTTTGATTTTGCTTGAATGAAAGTGTAAGAGTATTATGGAACTAGGGCTTGCTTTATATAGGACCTTGGAAAACCATAAACTACCTAAGTGAAACCATGGAAGCAAATGGTTTAGAGGACAAGTGTGTAAGAGCTCTCCTCCTCCCTAGGAGGAGGGTACAAGTGACAAGCCAATCTTTAGAAACTTGGGTCTAAGGTACATTTGTGTTAGAATTAACATGTGAAGAAAAGGAATTAGTGAAAGTTTTGCGTTTCTTTCTTGTGTACAAGCTTAGGTCCGGTTCTATGGAGTTATAAGTAAGCAAAATAAATAAATTTTGAGTATTGGGTATAAATGTGGGTATTTGTTTGAGTGTAGATGGGTAAAGGTGCTTCCGGGTACGACCGAATGTAATTTATTGCGAAACGTAAGCGTTTTACGTAACCAACAAAAATAAATTATGAAAAGTTATAAATTATACTCCTAATAATCATATAACACTTGCTTGATGTAAACTTTAATTTGTTTGATGTCCGTTTACATTGAACGTTGATTTTTAGTTTACGCGATTTAACTATAAGATAATAATTAAAAGCGAACGCGTAAAACTCTAAAAATAAATAATGGAATTTATTAAAGTTGTAAATAACCTGAAAATGAGAAATGTTACAGTCTCCACCCGTTAGGAGAGCCTTGTCCCAAGGCTCAAGATGCAACATTCTTCGAGGGTGCGGTTTTTTGAAGATGTGCGGATACTTTTCTCGGAACTGATCTTCGCGTTCCCACGTGAACTCAGGACCTCTCTTGGAGTTCCATTGATTTCCACTGGTTCTTCAACAAAGTGGAGTTTATCATCAATGTGTATTTCCTCTAACGGAACTGCCAATGGCTCGTCAGATAAACACTTCTTTAGATTGGATACATGAAATGTGCTATGAACCCTGCTTAACTGTTGAGGTAGTTCGAGTCTGTAAGCAACGGTTCCCACTTTGGCCAACACCTTGAAAGGTCC
>BQNB010174319.1:0-13269 GCA_026074375.1 Tanacetum coccineum
CTGCAGTGTTTACAAAGTGGAAAAAAATACACTTGGCAGCACAAGGTCACTAACTGGCACTAGCAGTTTAGTGTAACTATACAAAAGATCCTAGACCAGCAAGGTAAGGAAGGAAAAGAAATGACTACTGGGGCCCCGAAGACGGTCCCGAAAGTCTCTTCTCCAAAACAGTGAGACGCTCCTCCATCCACAACATGTATGACATCATGGTGCCCTCGTGACTCTCTATCTCAGCCACTCTAGTCCGCAACTGCTGGTTCTGCAACTCGGGTATATGTAGTGCCGTTTGCAGGGTCTGCACCTGCTCCTCCACAGTAGTCACTCTAGGGTAGATCTCCCCAATGGCAATACTGTTAGCCACCTCAATATCACTCACTGCCTCCATCCTCCTCGTCAATGTTCCATGTCTATACTCTAGGTTATCCATCTGGGTACATAAGTCATCAATTACCTAGGGCTGCATAACAACCCCAGGTGCCATGATAGCAAATGGATGTCCCATGAGCGTTTTCGTAGATGGACCTCCAACCTCGTAGGTGCTCGAAGCAGTCACAGTAGCCCTCGGGGGCGTCACTGGGGCCATCAGCCACTCGTCATCCTGACCCCAAACATCCTCATCATCATCCATAACCTCCTCATCAAACCCCGGGTCTACCATCGGCTCGTCCATCTCTCCTCCTAGTGGTACGTCCCACTCTATCCATCCATTATTATTATTTGGTGCAGCCTCTACAGCTAGTGTGAACTCATTATGGTCAAGGGGTAGATTATCCATGATAATCTGCAATCATGCGAAATAAATATCTCACATTAGTATTAAATAATTACATAATTAACATTTATATTCAAATAAATGAAATTTTCATATTATAACATATATATATTTTTCCATATATATATATATCGATAAATAAATCCTTCTCATTCTTGTCCCATCGGTAATTCAGAGATTTCGCTTGCACAATTATAGTTAAAAGATTTCAAAAAAAATTCTTTCGTTCATTTTTTTTGAAAATCTTTTATTCTCTATAACTTAAGCTCTTGATACCAATCTGTAACACCCCCATTTTTATATATCAGTGGAAGGGTCATTTGGGGTGCTACGTCATAATACAATAACTCAAGAATAGAAAACGACTCGAAAAGAGACGTTTTTAAATGTAACCATTCAAAATAAAAAGTTTCACAACATAGGTCCCAAAATGTTTTCATAATCAATACATCATTTTCAAATGTTTTCTTCGAATGATTTTCCTTAAATGGGCCTTCAAAATATTTATTTCATTGGCTTCTCTGAAATCTTCGTCACCGAATTACCTTCAAGGACCTGAGATAAAACATGCTAAAAAGTCAACAATAATGTTGAGTGAATCCATAGAGTTTATATATATATAATAAATTCCGAACCCAAGTATCATTTCTCAAAATCATCAAGACATAACGATGTGGATCAGACAACGTTATAGGGGGATTATTATAAGCCTCATGACATTGAACGTTACCATATAATAAATATGCCCACTATACACCCTCGCTATGAGTGCATATTATTCTCTATACAACGCATCCGTGGTGTCATTCTCCGACACATGACGATAGCCAGTCGTCACGGATTGGAGGTGGCAACCTCCAAATAGTACTATTTCATGTATAAGCGTCTACCATTACCCGGTAGTTAACAATTCATGATTTCCGCGGGTCTTTTATCTAGCGAGTTAAGCTAACTTATAATAATCAATGCTACTAGCATACATTCGGGTCCCTTGTGTTCCATTTTTAAAAACAAGCATGTTATCTCTCTCGCGGGTTTATAAAACAATTAAAGTATTTAAAATGCGAGGCTATGAACTCACTTAGAGATGTCGGAAGGGAATAGCGATGAAATGAAAAACTTCGGGAGTAGGCGCGTCAATCAACCAAGACCTATACAAATTGTAACGGGTCTTAGGTTTCTAGTCGATAAAAATCAATGATAATTCATAAATTAAATAAGTATATGTATACATGTAGTTTATATGATGATCTTGCTCTTGAAATATAATTATTTCACACTTAAAGTTTTCTAGGTTTTTAACTTGTTTTTATTAGCCATTTTACTAGTATTGTCTAAATTAGCCCAAAAAGCCCAATAGGCCCATTAAGCAAGCCCATTAAGTTATTATATTGATATTATTACTCAAAGACCAGGTCCTAGCCCATTAGTAAGGTCCAAGTGGATTGGGCCTAAAGCTAAGTCCAATAAGTCCATTTTGTTTCATTGGGCCTAGTGGTCCAATAAGGCCTTATGGCCCATTTAAGCTTATAAATGACCCTTGTTATAAAATTTTGGGTTCTCGAGGTCGGGATACTTTTATTATCAGTATGTTAGCATTTTAAAACTCCCAAGAAGTGGGTCCTACCACCTCGGGTTTTATTTACAAAAATCGCTTTACATAGTATAGTGTTCGGGTAGTAGTAAATTTTGTATACTTTTATGTTTACAAAAATAGTCATAATTTATAAACCGTAAATGGTATAATTGCTATATTTGTATGCTTGGATTCATAATTAAGTGTACTTTACAGATTCAAAGTCATTTTTATACCTCTTTTAATATTACTTATAGATATGGGTATATTACTACACAATGGTCGAGTTACTAATTAGGACTGAAATTTCACTTTTACCGTTTTTAACGCCATTTTCAAAACGTAAATAATTGGGTGACTATCCAATTGATTCATAATATACATGATTTTATCTAAGTCCCATAGTTTTTACCTTTTAACCAACTCAGTTCGTATCTATGACTTTTTATCCCATCTGTACAGCAAGGTCAGAATCAACTAGTTTTAGAGTTTTGGTCATATCTCATTCAATTTTTACTTTCTAGAGGTGATCCAATTTGCTAAATGTTCACAAAAGGATTTTATACAACCTCATGAAATCAAATCCAACATCAAACCTACTGAAAATTAAGAAATCTACTATTCATTATAGCCCACAAATTTTATGATCATTTCACTTGTTTAGATGACTAATTTAGCTATGATTAACCTAGATTCATACACACAAAGCCCATTTTAATCCTTGATCATCATATATCATGCATGTACATATACAATTGAAAATCAAAAGAAAACATAAACAAAACTCATGAGATTTTTACCACAAGAAATATGTAGAAAATGATCAAAACAAGAACAAAGCTTAAATTTTCAAGCTTGATCTTCACCCAAAATAATTTTGATCACCATTTTTCTTCACCAAAATGACTTGATAAAAAACTTGTATAACTTCAGCCCCAAATGTATGAAAACCTTATTGAAAACCCTTTTAATCACCTCAAAAATACAATAACCATACTAGGAAATCATCTTAACATGAGTGCTTAATATTTGATCTTCAAAATTTTATGGATTTAGGTGTTTATGTTGTGTGGGTGGCGTCACAAGGGTCCAAATGAAGAACTAGAGAGAAGTTTTATAAATTTTTTACCTACAAGTGTTTTGTGTGTGTAAATTGGTCATAGTTTTGGTTTAAGTATATAAGTGGAGTTTAGGACAAGTGTATAATGTAGTGGGTAGGATTAATCACTAAGAGGACACATGCCCTCTTGGTGATGCCACCCCTTTGCATGGTGAGATTAGTGGGATAAGTAGTTTACTACTTGTCCCACTAATTGTTAAGGCGGGTATTTTCAAAGTCCGATATTTAAAAAGGTATGATTTGTAGTTGTTTTTCGTAAAAAGTAAAAATAGTACGAGACACTAAAAATAAAAATGAATGCAACAAAAATATTTCTATGGCATTTTGAAAATATAAACTTCAATGCTTAACGTAGCATTTGCCGGTTCTTCGTAATCGTTACTTAAATTACAAATGTAAACCTTAATTTTTCCCGGTTAAATCGTAAGTTCATATCTCAACATAAAAATGAAAATTATAATTAATACTCGAGAATAAAATAACGACCTGAAATTGACGGATTGTCACAGATACGCTGTATCTTTTTAATGGATACGGCGAATAGGTTGTCAGAAACAATATACTTTCTTGATTTCTTTGTTTATGCTCCAAAATGCGTGCCTTTCGAGTAACTTTCACCTTTTGCTCGATAATTACTACAAATCATAAATATAAGCAATTAAGTACCAATTCATGCATAAATAATATAAAACGAGCAATATAGCTAGGATAAATGATGCTATAAAATAGACGTTATTTATGTCATTAAATATCCCCTCATTTAAATCCTACTTGTCCTCAAGTAGACTTTAGAAGAACTTATTAAAATGTATCCCAAACGATGTTTAGGATTTTCCTTTAAGCATGTTTTTATTCAATTACTAGCACACAACCAAACACCTTACAAAATAGGAAATGAAAACACTCAAATCACTCAACTAATCTATGTGGTAAAATTTAGTTGGTCGCTCAATTGCTCGGTCATGACGAGTATTCTATCATAAGCTTGGCAAAGATACACATCTCCGCCACTAAAGCTAAGGAGTAACAAGTCTAAAAAGGTAAATTAGGTTAATATGATAAGGTTTATGGGTTGATCATTCTTTTCAATCTCTATCAATACTAATATTCCAGAAAAGGCGACAAAACCACGACCAAATCCATGCCCGCGACACTTGTGATTGCTCAAATCCTTAAGTTGAATAAGCTAAAGCATATGACTAATAATCTTTACCAATAGTATTAAACCAACAAGGTCAATAAAACCACATATACACTTTTAATCCATGAATGAGACACATACGATTGCTCAAATCCCTCATTCGAGTAAAACCAAATGTTAGGATGAAGAATGATATATGGTATGGAATAAGACATGGGAAATATTTATAATTGGTGTAACAAATAATAACAAAACAAATAGATTAAGTCCAAAGAAATAAAGAACAATGTTGCTAGCTACTTTCCCGACCATAGCCTTGAAAAAGACACAAATCTTAGACTAACCCACGCTTTGAAACGGAAAACGCACGCTTTGATAGACACAAATTAGACTAAAAAATTTCTTAATCAAAGATTGTGGAAACTAGAAGGGGGTTGAATAGTTTTACAGTTTTAAAATTAAAACTTAGATTGTCGACTTATGTGAACTCAAGAGATATACACAAGTGTATATGATAACGACGCAACAAGTAAATAAACGATCCGAAAAAATATGAACAAAAACGATGACATAATGATTTAAAGTGGTTTTCGGTTAAACTATGCAAGCTCCCTCTTTGCTCTACTGTTCCACTCCCAAGTACCCAACTTAGAAGAGATTCATCTTCACTTGTCAACAATGCTTCCCTTTAGGGGAGAAAACAATATTGTCTCCTAGATAGATTATAATCAACTGTGAATGCTTTATGCGGGCATGGTTAATTGTGACAGGATTAACTAAAAAACACATCTAGAGTTTAGGAAGAAGACCCGCCTAAACTTAGGAATGATATATCACCAACAAAGTAAAATAATCATTGCACTCATAGACAATACATGTGTTTTATTAGATTAAATATAGTTAATACATTTTCCTTACATTAGGCTCGACCGCTTCTCAGGCTAAAAACCAAAACCCGTGCTAGTCTCTTAGGCTGAAAACCCCCTTTTGCGTTAGTTTAGGTTTAAAATAGAATAACATAGAATAGCATAGTTAACTAAAATACTGATAGATTTAAGTATTAACACTCTCGCTCGTACTGATCGACACCCTACTTACTAACAAACCTACAATTGATCTGGTACACTGCGCATTAGTGTTAGTTAATAGGTAAAGTCGGCAAAATATAAATAATAAAACTTGATAAATAAACTTACTTATACTAAAGGACACATTAAGTTTTTTGCGCTGTTACCGGGGAGTGAAGTTGTTTAATTCTTATATATTAGTGTTTTAGTTTATATTTTGCAGTTTTAGTTTAGATTTAGTATAGTTTAGATTAGTTAGGATTTTTGTGTGTTTGCTTGTTTTTGTGTGTTTGATTTTCTGCATTGTATATTTTTGCGTATTGTGTGTTTTATTTTTTTTTCTGCATTATTTTTCTTTGTTGTATTTATTCTGGTCGAATAACCAATATGGCATATTCAACTTATTGAATACGGCGTATCCCCTTTTCGACACAAATACAGCGTATTCTATTCAAACAATCAATACGGCTTATTCGGTCAATTGAATACTGCGTATCGATCATCTGGTACAGCAGCAGATTTGATTTTTTGTATTTTGTTCCCGTATTTAGTTTTCATGTATTTTCTTTCTTTCGAGCATATCCTACCGATTATTTATCCTCTGTTTCAGGTAGTGTATGACCAGGATTTCAAATCAATAGCTCGTTGAACCTTACGAAGAACCTGAAAGAGTTTTATATTCATTATGGAAGCTTTTCAAGACAACTAGTCTTGCTAGCTCAAGTTCACTGGAATCCAAGTTATTTTCTGATCACAAGAATCAGTTTGAAGAAGAAATCATGGGGAAACCAACTATAGAGGAATACATGACTAAAACCCGAGATGATTATGGCTCGGGTATTACTAGATCAAAAATTGATGAGAAAGCTAGGTTTGAATTGAAGGGTCAATTTCTCAAAGAATTACTTGATAACACTTTCAGTTGATCGGATGAAGAAGATGCAAATGAACACATTAAAAGGGATCTTGAGATAGTTGACTTATTTCTTGTACCTGATGTGACTCAAGATCAACTCATGCTTCGAGTTTTACCTATGTCACTTACTGGAGCTGAAAGTAGATGGATAAGGAATGAACCTGCTGGTTTGATTACTACTTCCTCCATCCCAAACCCAGACACACCACACAAGCCGGACAACCGCCCATCCACCAAATACGCCACCTCTAACAATTCCACCCTAAACCTCACCCAATATAACCAGACCCCCTCACGCCGCCGCCCCCACCCCCCCGTGACAACCCCGGTCCATGGCGCACCTCACCCCCCCCCCCCCCCCTTACCTCACCTAACCTCTTAAAATATAACGACCCCCCCACCCCCCCTCAGAACACTTCCCGAGTTATATACAACAATCACGACTTTTCAAATGTAGTCTCCACTCATTAGCCTCGCCAGTCCATATCCTCTCCACCTGAAACACAAACAGCCCCGCTTGTCCCCCCCTCTCCCCCCCTACCCTCCCACAGCTCCCCCCCTCCCCCCCCACCACCCCCGCTCCCTCCATACCAACCCTAAAAAACACCTCCAAGATAAAACGATTTCTGCCCCACACCGCGAACCAGTGCAACCAATACCGTAAGCCAAACGCCGTATACGGCTCAAAAATTAAAAATCATGTAAATATAAAGTACATGCCACCAACGGACTGTCACATCACCTCCACCCAAAATTACACCCGCCCTAGAGCATGAAAACCCCGAAAAGTAAAGTCAGGAGGCATAAAGTATTCGTGCGATACATATCTTAACATAATAAAAAAAACAGCCCCTAGCCAACATTACTGAATTACAACTCGAGGGCACAAGCCAAACCCGCAGTGACCCAGGAAGCGAAGTGACGTCTATTATCCCACCTTTTAACTCCATTTAGGGATGTAGAGCCCTAAAGAAAACTTTCTAACATAGTATCATATCAAAGAAACCATCATACTAGCCAATAAGGAGACAAGTAATAAAAGTGTTCAAATCAGCAAAACCGCTATCAATAGATTCTTCTTCAAGATAGAAAATTGTTCATATTTGTTGAACAAAAAGATGCAATTATTTTAATTATCCTTTACTTGACTATTACCTTGAAGTGTGATTAACACGATTGAGCCACAGAAACATGTTAGCGTTTTTACACATAAAAATTCTTTCGTATTCCTTTTAGGTAAAGCATTGTAAAGAACTATTTTAGCTTTATTAATTTCTTAGCAAGTTACATTTTTAAGAACATCGGTGACATTAAGAGAATTCTCTTCAAAGGAACAACCTCTAAAACTTGGTTACTATCATTTTTGGGGGGGCAACCGGTGGTAAAATCACCATTCAAGATAATATGCCAAAGATCTAAACTCTTATTGCTTTCCATAAGTTTCAAATCTATTTTTTCAATAAATAAAATGATCACTTTCAAAAAGAGGTGGTCTTTGCATAGATTGCCCCTTCTAAGACATTTATCCGAACCTAGATCGATTCAAGCTTTAATGTACAATATACGTTAAAGATCTTGGGTGACCTTGGCTCCTGATACCAATTGTGGAAACTAGAAGGGGGGTTGAATAGTTTTTACCGTTTTAAAATTAAAAATTAGATTGTCGACTTAATGTGAATTATAATAGATTATCCAAAAGTGTAATATGATTAGCGAATGATAATAAATGAATAAACTAACAACAAAATATAAACAAGTAAAGATACGAAAGATCAAACCGATGACATAATGATTTATAGTGGTTTGGCTATGAAGCTCCTCTTCTCCCTACTCCACTCCCCAAGTACCCAACTTGAGAGTTATCTTCACTATGTCAACAAGCTCCCTTTAGGCGGAGAAAACCATACACGTCGCTTACACTTTTTCCGGTACTAAGCTAAATACCGAGTTCTACTTTGAGATAGAACCAATCTAACACACTATGTATTTTGTGGCCTAAATACTAACCTATCATACATATATGATACACACAACACACAACACAAGATATACAAGATGAATGATTATCACAAATGCGATGACACAACTAAACTAATAACATTGGAAGCTTGACGTCTTCTTGAGTGTTCTTCACTAAAGAGTGGAATGAGTTGATCACTTGTAATGGATTATGTAACAAGTATAATGATCAAAGAATATACAAAAGATAAAATATGTGTGTAAAAATATTTGTCAAGAGTTGTCTAAAATAAAGACTTAAGGTTGGTATTTATAGGCAACCTTTTGAAATTCAAATCTATCCCAGGGAAATGATTCGTACGACTCACGGATCCCCCATAACCTGGATCCGTCTCATGTATATGGTGGATCCGTGGGTGGAGCTGGGACAACATTTGTCATTTTGTGATTAACCTCAAATCTATACAAAATATTGTTTTGTACTCATTAAATATAGTTTAATAGATTCTTCTAGAACAAAATATTTCTTATCATGAATAAGGAAATATTTTCTAGATTGGGAAGATTTGGAAGATTGTTTCCACTTATGGTTAATCTTGTTTTGTCTTACATGATTAATATAACTAGCTTAGAATTAATCACGTGTTAACTTAAATCATTTGATTAGAAAAGGTTTATGCAAATGATAATATTTTTCTTTGATCATTAACTATGTTTAATAATGCCATATTCATACCTTAAGTGATTTGTCGTCGTCAAGTAAACTTTCTACTAAATAACTTGTTTACGTAAAATTTTACGTAGTATGACATTATATTTGTTATTATCAAAACATGAAGATCATTAAATATAAATATCGTTTCTGCGCGAATATTTGTATTAACAAAGATCAACAAAACAACCTGGTTGGTGTTCCCATAACGACCAACTCTCAAACATCCCTAATATAATATATAACAATAGTGGCGATATCTACCACTTTATACATAAAAAATACATTGTTGGTTTATTTTGACCAACATACAACAATACTCTACATCGTTGGTTTATAATACGTACCAACGAATAATCGATCATCTCATAAATAGTAACATTGGTTAAGTTTTAACGAACTGATTATCTCATAATCCTCTCCTTTTTTTCTCTCTTACATTTTTTTATTTTTCTAATATTTTATTTTATTTTTGTATTTTTTTTAACAATCAAACGAATACAGGTGTAATTTCACCACTTCACGATCATAATAAATCCGGATAATTACTTCCGTAATGCTCAATACTCAGAAATAAAAATAATAGTGAAAGTAGTAAAACACACGTAAAATAAAAATACACTACTTTCACATTCCCAATGCATTGTGCAATTCTCGGCCTAACCAAACATAGAAAATACACACACGAATACAGGAAATACACACTTTTACACTAAAGCAACTAGCAACCGAATAAGGACTTAAATCTACAGGGTAGGCTAAGGTGTAAAGGTGTAATGAAACAAATATTTGGTGGTGTACGAAATGAAAAGAATGACTCAGAAGGTTTTTCTAAGGGTATCTTATTCTAAAGATGAGAGTAAACAAAAGGGTTTACACGGGGGTTAATTAACCAGTGTAGTTAGTTAATAACACAATATGTATAGGCTTTTTGGTGTAATCCTAGAAATTTACCAATTTAGAAAGGTCACTCCAATTATATAAATAATACTAATTATGGTGGTCTCGAATAATATACCAAGCCAAGTTCTAAAGTTCACTACTGTCACCGACACACTCATATTTTTATGGAATTTTTAGTAGAATGGGGGAAACGGAATAGGATTAATTCTCATAATATGGAAATAAGGGTTATGTGTGCGGGTCATGCAACTAATAATTTCACAAAAGTATGCTAATTTTTTTAAAATTTGAACATAAATTAGTCATATTATTGTGAAAAATAAGGACAAGTAAGCGTTTTAATTCTCTTCCCTTCCAGTTAACATATACAACGCCCACGTTGTATAATTATAACATGAAAAACATAAAATATAAAGAATTAGAACGGAAAACTCCTCTGAGATTTGCTCAGTATGATCCTCCATGTTGCGTATATGAGTAAGAATATGTGTTGCAAAAGCGTCATTATACCAGCATGACTACAACACACATAGATTTCCAAAAAATAAGTATTCCACCAAATTCTTCATCTCATTTTGTATGTTCCTGTCTATGTATTCATAAAACAAAAGCAATTCTATCTCTAAATAATCATCGGTTAGAAAACAAAATAAAAAAGAAAACTGTATACGCCGTATCTATATTTCAGGATATGCCCATTGAAACCCATAATAAAGTATCTAAGTACGGGTCAGAGGTCAAATACGTTGTATTCATAGTTATGAATACGCCGTATTGACAATTCTAATAATAAAGTTTTAAGTGCAGGAAAATAAAAAGGTAACGTCCAGGTTTGGTCAATACGTCGTATCTAATGAATTGGATATGCCGTATCGACTATTTGGGAAGACAAACTCAATAACAAAATTAAAAATACATTCTGGGTTGTTTCCCGGCAAGCATTTTTATTTTTGGGAGAGTCTTTAAGTTCTCACTTTAGCTTCACTCCATCTCATGCATGCTCACGTATCCATGTGTGAGCCATTCAACCATCTTTTCATTCTTAATGTATGCAGGTCCTAAATTTATAAACTTCTGTGTAGAACCTTTAGCTTTTGATTCATGGGTGCATAATTTCCTTCCAATTGGTCACGGTGCACTTTCTTCTGCTATGGCTAATCTTGTTACATTGTTCATTAAAGAGGTGTTTAAACCTTGGATGTGATCTCGCCATTTGATAAGTTACACAATCGTTACCATTGTAAATGGTAATCAATCCTATCATTACACCTTGCTTTTGACCAAACATTCCCTACTATAACGGTTTTTTTCCCAAAAATGATTCTCCTTTGGTTTATAACGGTAAGCATCCATATTTTCCACAACTACAAAATTTGTGACAATAGAAAAGTTTCCAACAAAGATAGGCACATTAATAAAAGCTCCAACTACATTTTTTCCTTTATACTCAAATTTGTCTTTCATTATCAAATTATAAAAGCTTTTAGACATCACATTAATTGACAAAATTGGGAAAAAATTAGCATTCACATGTTCATACCCTATCATTTAAGAAAACTGTAGATTATAGGCACAATTAATATGGATCTTCCCATTATAGTCGCAAAAACTAGGGTATTCATCAATTCCCATAATAATCTCATCATCATTCCTAGTCTTGACTATATCAACCATGGGTTCATCAGTCACTTCTCCTTCTTTAATTGTTAGACCTAAGTCATCTATATCTTGATCTCTCCTAAGCTCTAATAGTTCATTTAGATCATTTATTTAAAGAAAATCTCCAAATTTAGGGTCTTGTGATCTATCTAAAATCAATGCTTCGTCCATTAGCCTAGCTTCTAAATCAAGTTCCATTCGCTCCTTTATTCCTAACACATAGACCCATTTAATTATGTTACTTGTAGGATCATCACTTTTAAATACAATTTTGTCATTCCTTACTCTTAAAGCAATCTTTATTTTAAACCCATCAATTTTAGCATGAGAAGTATACAAGAATGGTCTTCCTAGGATCAATGGGATTTTGATATCATCAGGCATATCTAAAACAATAAAGTCTACAGGAAAGATAAATTTATCAATTCCTACTAACATATTTTCCGCTATACATTTGGGATGTTTCATGGTTCTATCAGCCAATTCAACAATTAACTTAGTAGGAGCTAATTTTCCTAAACCTAGATTGGTAAAGGTCGAGTAAGGCATAACACTAACGCTAGCACTTAAGTCAGCTAAGGCTTTTTCAAAATAAATATTATTAATATTGCAAGGTATAGTAAAACTCCTTGGGTCTTTTTCTTTTGGTGGGAGAGCATCTTCAAGAATTGCCGAGTTATGCACGTTCATTGATCCATTGATTTAATCATCCATCCTTGACCTTTCCTTAAGCAACCTCTTCAAGTAAGTAGCAGATTCCTCTAAATAGACGAATTCTCCTAGTACTTCCTTCTTTTCATAACTATCATCAATCAATCAACTAGGAAAAGGAATAATCAATTGATTTGGCTCAAAAAATTGCATCCTATTTTGTAGGCTTGATACGACGTATCGAATGGGTCTGATACGATGTATCAAGGGCATTTTCAGCTTCAATAGTAGTAGAGATTGACTTGACATGGTCTCTCGGGTTTGTTTCAGCTGAACCAGGAAGACTTCCAGATCCCTTTTCTTCTCGATTTGAATCTCCAAAGCTTTGATTAAGGCTCCTTGATATCTGATAGCAGCATCCGTTTGTTAGATTTAGTGTCCAAGTTCATAACTAACTGGTAAGATTGTCGTTAAAAGTAGAGTCCTTTTTGGGTTGCCCTCAGTGAACTGTTAAGAAAAATAATAAAGGAGAGATAATATTAATTAGAATTAGTATTATATGTATAATTAATTGGTTTATTAATTTATTAATAGTTGGTAAATTAATTAGAAGCTAATTATAAAGAAGCATGGGCTGAATATGAACTAATACAAGGTGTATTAAGTTGAATGGGCCGGGAAGACCCATAAGGGACCCATGGGACATTTTTTGGAGGAGTAACACATCCCTCCAAAGAGCTATTCCAAGTCCCTTCCTCTCAATATAAATAGAGGGGTATGCCAAGGCTTTATT
>BQNB010174320.1:0-13269 GCA_026074375.1 Tanacetum coccineum
TACGAACTAAGATGCTAAGACTACTTATAATTACAACTTATGAATTCTTCTTCCCGACATAAATCATAAATTTAGGTGTGTGTGTTCAAATTAATTTAAACCATTAAATCCACATATTAGATAGTTGAAATCCGACTAAGCTTTACACATGGGCCTTTTGGGCTAATATGAAATCCGACTTAGCTAAGACATCGTTGGTTCACTTATCCCATGAATGACTTTCTTCTCTAGTGATCCCACCGTCATCGGGTAAGTGCTAAGGCTTTTGACACCCCATCCAGAGAATACTAACCGAAACGTATGAACTTTCGATGAAACAGCCTTGTAGACTTTTGCAAACCTTAGCTCAAAAGAATACCTTGGTTTTAGAAAGTGAAACTTTTACTATTTATTTTTCTAACTTTGCAACATTATTATTTACTATTCACATTATTAGGCTAGGAATTGGTATCACTTTTCTTTCAACGACACATCGGCCACGCCTCCGACAAGAGTCAGTGTACTTATTATGATATCGATCCTAAATATACATCCTCCACCCTTTCTTTCGATGTCACATCGGGAATGAACCGACAAATGCCCATGTATTTTATTGCGATGAAGTTTGTACAATATTTATTAATACTAAAGATCTATAACTTGCATCCTTTTTATCCACCAACTATAATTTTTTTTCTTTTTCATATTCATTTTTTTACTACATTTTTTATACACTATTTTTGCAAATAGAAAAAAATTTCGTTTTAGAAAACCAAAGTATAAACTTGAACTAAAATTTTTATTTACAAATGATGTCGACTTCATTGATAAAGCTTTTTCTCTAAATATGTTGATTAAACTTTTAAGAGTATAACTCCAATTTGTAAAAATTAAAGAGAACACGTATAATTAATCATTTTAAGAACTTCGGGGAAGAAAAATCACAAGTTATTCTTATAAGCCTTTAAGTTTTCCAAATAAACTTTGTTTAGCATCCTAATTCGTAAACAACACTATCATCTCTTATTCTTCACAAAAGAAATTTGCAAATACTTAGCCTATATAAAATCCAACTCGGCATATTTAAAATCTACTTGAGATTAGCACAAGTTTTCATTTACTAACGATTTCAAGTCTAGCATGTTTAAAGTCTACATGAGACTAGCACAAACTATCATCATTAATTGTTAAGGGAGAAAGCTAGAACTCTACACGTACGATCGGGTCAAAAATTACTTTCTATTCTTACCAACGGAAAACCTACATTTTTGTCTTAACACTTTTTTTTTTATATATTATAACTAAAAATTTAAATTTTTTGCTATTTTTGTGGGAAAACGGGTACGTGAGAACAAAACAATAAGCAAGCAACATCAAATCGATAGATTCCCTTCCCCAAACTAAAACGAAACATTGTCCTCAATGTTTAAAGTCGGGTCTCTACGTAAATCTAAGCCGTTTATGAAGTATGCAAAGATAAACGTTAATCGATAAGATGAAAGGATATGGATCTCCCCAAACTAATTTCACACAAAGGATGGGAAGCTCGAGTTGAATGGGACAAATCAACCGGACACGAGAGGCTTCAAAAAAATTTGTTGGGAGAATCCTGCAAAAATCACAACAAACAAGCAACAAACATTGACTAATAGGAAAGAGTACAAGCCTCTCTCAACACAACACATTTGATAATAAAAAAATAGAAAGGATAAGCATGGGGTGAACTCCCACGAAGCAGCTTGTTTTTGGTCATCGAGTCGCAAGCTTGACTCGATCCCTGAATTTAGTTGTCCTTAGGGAAAGTCTGGAGGTCCGGGATAACCAATGGTGGTGTATCCCCTCCATAGTAGTGCTTAAGACGGTGGTAGTTGACTTTGAAATTAGAACCATCGGTATGAGACAACTTGGCAGTGCCATAAGGATAAACTTCGTGATTTGAAAGGTCCGGACAACGGACTTTAGCCTTTCCGGAGTAAATCTTTAATTCGGAGTTGAAAAGCAAGACTTGATCACCAACATTGAAGATTCGATTATTTATCCACTTGGAATCTTGTAGCTTCCAGTTGTCTTCTCCTTGTAGATTAAAATTCTCGTAAGCTTGATCACGAAGCTCGCTTAGTTCATTGAGTTGGAGCTTTCGATGATCGCCCGCGGTCTTTAAATCGAAGTTGGCATGCTTAAGAGCCCAATATGCTTTGTTTTTCTAGCACACCTGGTAAGAGACACCTTTTCCATAGACCTAACTTTTACGAGTACATCCAATTGGAGTTTTGAAGCGGTTTCTAAAAGCCCAAAAATGCATCATCTAACTTGTCGACCATGAGGCACGGTTTTCTCCGACCGTCCTTTCTAAAATTCGTTTGAGACCTCGATTCGTGACTTCAACTTGACCACTCGTTTGAGGATGGTAAGGAGTCAAGACCGTATGGGTACCCATATTTAGACATAACCTTATCAAATTTGTCATTACAAAAATGGGTCCCACGATCGCTTATGATTGCTCTCGGAGCACCGAATCGGGAGAAAAGGGATTTTAAGAACTTAACAACTACCCTAGCATCGTTGGTGGGGAGCGCTTTTGCTTCAACCCATTTGGAAAGATAGTCGACGGCTACTAGAATATATTTGTTACCCCTAGACGACGGAAAAGGTCCCATAAAATCGATACCCCAAACATCGAAAATTTCACAAACTTGGATTGCATTTTGAGGCATCTCATCACGTTGAGAGATTTTGCCTTGTCTTTGACATGCATCACAAGATTTGATCAATTCGTAGGCATCCTTATAAATCGTAGGCCAATAAAAACCGGCATCAAATACTTTCCGAGCTGTGATGTTAGCACTGTGATGGCCCCCGGTGGGTCCTTCATGGCAAGCTTTGAGAATTTCAAGAGCTTCTTGGCCAAATACACATCTACGGATGATTTGATCCGCACATGTTCGTGAAGATAGTAGGAGGAGACATCCCAAAAGTATGCTTTATGTCCTTAGAAAAACTTCCCCTCTTTTTTGACCTCGTCATCCTTGAATAAGAAAATTCTCCGCGTGTGTAGTTTGCTATATCGGCAAACCACGGGGTATTTTGATCATCATGAGAAGTCACAACATTTAAAGTTTCAAGAGGGAAAGTCTCGGTAATCTCTTTTGGATCAAAAACATTTTCGTAAGGGTTTTCAAGACGAGAGAGGTGATCGGCTGCATAGTTTTCAGCTCCCTTGGTATCGATAACTTTGAAATCAAATTCCTGAAGAAGTAAGACCCATCTAAGCAATCGTGCTTTGCTCTTTTTGTTGAAGAGGTATTTCAATGCAGATGGACCCGTGTAAACAACATCTTGTTTCATGATTATATAATTATCGAAAACTTCTCAAACGCTAAACAACGTCTAGCATTTCATTTTCGTTTGTGTGAATAGGTTTGGTGATTCATGCTGTAGACATCGACTTACTTGCCTAATGAATTGTCGAGAAAATGCTTCTTAAATCTCTGCCCTGCGGACCGTACCTATTTCAAATAATCACTTGCAATCGCATATGATTTCAAAAGGTTGGACCCAAATCGGCAGTAATGAGAATTGGAGCTCGTTAGCTTTTTTTTCAAATGTTTGAAAAGCAAGAATCAATCTTCCGAAAAAATGAAAGGAGTGTTTTTTCTCTAAGAAATGGGTCCCATGGGTCGAGAGATATTTGGAAAGTCTTTGATAAATCTTCCTAAATCCAGCTGCCCCGAGAAAAACTTTCGAATTCCTTGACGACCGTTGTTGAGGAAGCTCGAAATTAACATCAACTTTGGCCTTATCGACTTCAATTCCTTTTCTAGAGATCTTATGTCCTAAAACAATGCCCTCTTTAACCCAGAAATGACTCTTTTCCCAATTAGTGCTACTTGTTGTCATCACACCTTTTTAAGCATTCATCTAAATTATGTAGAGACATGAGAAAAAAAGATCTCCAAACACTGAAAAATCGTCCATAAAAAACCTCCATCGCTTTTTCTATCATGTTCGTAAAAAATGGCCATCATGCACGTTGAAATGTTCCCATGAGCATTGCACAAACCCGAATGGCATACAACGTTACGCGAAAGTTCCGTATGGGCACGTAAAAGTAGTTTTCTCTTGATCTTTAGGATCAATTGGGATTTAAAAATACCCTGAAAAACCATCTAAGAAACAATAAAATTCGTTACCGGCTAATCGCTCTAACATTTGGTCCATGAATGGTAATGGAAAATGGTCTTTACAAGTTGCTTCGTTTAACTTACGATAATCGATGCAAACTCTTCAATCCTGTGAGACTACTCTTGGTAGGCACCAGCTCATTATTCTTTAGGTTGTGACAACGGTCATACCACCTTTTTTTGAACACAATGACGGACTAACCCATGCTATCCCGAGATCGGATAAAATCAATCCGCGTCAGAAGTTTTTCTACTTCTTTCTTAATGACGTCGTGATTTTAGGGTTACCCTTCCTTTGAAGTTTGTCTGAAGGTTCGTAATCATCTTCAAAAGGATTTTGTGTGACAAAACTCTGATCTATGCCTCGGATATCAGAAAGTTTCCGAAGCAATTTCTTGTTTTCGATTTTTCAAAACGAAAAGTACAATGGGTACTAATTTTCGATTAAATGAGTGAGGTCTTTTCATCTTGGCTCAAATCTTTTGAAATTATGACTGGAAGTTTGTTATTTTCCTCTAAAAATGCATACTCGAGATACGGAGGTAACTCTTTAAGTTCGACTTCTGGAATTTCAGGGGGGGGGGGGGGGGGGGGGGGGGGGGGGGGGGGGGGGGGGGGTGGGGGTGGGGGGGGGGGGGGGGGGGGGGGGGGGGGGGGGGGGGGGGGGGGGGGGGGGGGGGGGGGTGGTGGTTTTTGGTTCCTATAAGTAACACACTTTAAGATCTTTTTGAATCCAGGTGAGTAATCTCTTGGTTGGTGAGGTAATGATCATTATTGAGAGTGACTCGAGATATGAGAATGTCACCCCTCAGGATCGTAATACCGTACATTGAAAACTGGTGAAACTGGTTCATCATTGATTGCTATAAATCATCGGCCTTCTTAAAGAGTAAAAATCCGCTTTCATCAAACGCAAAATAAAAGCGTTGAGATAAAGTGGAAACAATCGGATCGTATACGGAGAAGGATTGTTGTAAGCAATGGAATCGGAAAATCCAAGTACTTCTTGTGATTTCACAAGTGACATCGATTAGATCAACCTTCTTCAATGATTCGAGATTGTTGTATGAAATGGAAGGTGCATCACCACATTTAAGGTAACGAATTGAACATCATTCCTAAGAGTGATTCTCCTCCTTCGTAAACATCGATTAAAGCATGAGCCCGACCTAAAAAGGGTCCCCGATTATCCACGGTACTCGAGGATCGGCTATAAAATCAAGAACAACAAAGTCAGCGGGAAAGTAAAACTTCCCTACTTTGACAAAAACATTTCGCTTACACCGGTTTAGTTTAGAAATTGTTTCGGTCGGCTAATTCTAATACCATTTTTTTCGTTAGCCTGAGAGTTGAAGCTTTTTCCAGATTGGATAAAGGCATGAGATTGATTCTAGCACCTAAAATCGGCAAGAGCTAAGTAACTATCGAATTCTAAAAATCACATGGAATGAAAATCGACCGGGGTCACCTAGCTTTTCTGGAAGCTTTTTAAGGACAACCGCACTACAATTTTCATTCAACGGCGTTTTGGTTAATTCAATCAACTTGTCTTTGTTATGTAACATTTTTTTAAACATCGATGCAAACTTTTGCATATGGATGAGAGCATCCGCGAAAACTTAGCTCAAGTGAAGATTACGGAGATTTCCATAAACTTTTGAAGCTAGGATATCATCCTTTTCACAAATTTTTTCTTTTGTTAAGTCTTGAGGGGTTAAGCAAAATTAGTTTGGCTTTGTAGACGAAAGAAGGCTCTTCAATTGGTTCCTTTATCTTGGATTAATCTTGACCAATTGAGTTGGATGTCTTCGGTGCCGGTAGCTCCAGTATCCTTGTCACCTCCACTTTCTTTTCCACCCACCGGCGGTGAATCGGAGGTCCCTTGTATGTAAACACACTCCCGAGGTTGTAATTGCTTTGGCTTCATTTCTTGGGTTTGGAATGGTATTGCTTGGTAAAGAACTTGAATTTGAAGCTTGGTTGGAATTGCCTAAATCATCAAACTTGGTGCAAAGGCTTGTTAACAAACTTGTAACATTTGCCATTTGATTTTGCAAACCTTGATTTTGATTTTGCACATTCTTTAATACTGCATCGTTTGCTTTGACGTAGCTTTCAAAATCTGTTTTCAAAACACTATTTGTTGGAGGTTGGTAAGGTAAAACTTGATTGATTGGTGGTTGATTGGTTGGTGTTTGGTATGGTGGAGCTTGATAAACTTGATTTTGGTTGTTTTGACGGTTTTGATTAAAGTTTCCTCCACGGTTTTGGTTGAAATTAGAATTGGTTCCTTGATAACGGTTTTGGTTGTTTTGGACATTTGGTTGATTGAAACCTGGTGGTTTCATTTGACTTGCCAAATTGGAAGGTTGGTTTCTTTGGAGAAAATTTCCAACGGCTGCGGTTTGTTGAAATTGTTGGATGTTGTCATGAAAAACGGGAAAATCGTTTCCACCTCGAGTTAACGGACAATGGTTAAAATTGTGATTCGATCCACAAGTAACACATACTTCCTCAACTGCTTTGACGGGTGCAGGAGTAGTAACAACTAAAGCTTTCATTTCATTCAACATTTTGTTCATCTTGATAGTCATCTTATCCTCGAGAGAAGCGGCTATTTGTTGCATATCGATAAGAATTAATTGGACAGGTGAAGAAAATAGAAAGAGGAGCATCCGTACTCACTCTGAATCTGTAGCACGACTTCTTGAGTTAGTTAAACGAACTTTTGACTTGCTTTCGTATAATCGCTAACTTATTGAGGCAAAAAATGGTTTTTTGGTCCCCCCCAAAAGAAATTGCCTCCTGCTGCTGAATCTATGCATCTTGATCTGTTTGAATCAAAGAATTATAAAAAGTATCGAGTGGTGGAGTTCCGAAAAGCCATAGGTGTGAGGACATTGTCGAAGGAAAGATTAAAAGTCCTTTTTTTAAAACGTTCCAATGCTTCATTAAGAGGCCTTAGTTTGGGTTTTTGTAAAAGGTAATGATCTCATTTGATTTTATGTGGTTTTGAAGGGGTAGTATTGGTTTTATGAATTTTGGAAACAAGGTAGTCCATGTGAGAATTGATATAGGAGGTTCTTTGTTCTAACACAATCGCGGGCTTTACGGTCTAGGAGGAAAAAGGAAAAAGCCAATAGCTTTATCGAGTGTTCGGAAATTCTGGATGTTCTAAAACTGTTTGAAGTGACTTTGTTAAATAATTCGAAGATGATTGTTGGTTCTGTCTACCCGTGGAATTTGGTGCTGTGCACAAGATTGAGTAAAGGTGCTTAAGCTCGAAATTGTTAGAATTGATCGGTGGAAACATCTATTGCATCTTCATAACCACTCGATGGGTGCTTGTTACAATTTGGGCCATCGTTCGATTGTCGGCCATTGGAACAACGTTTTGTTCAATCAATTGTTCAACGGAAGAGTTTGTGTTGACGAAGTTCTGCGAGATTGCGAACGAGTGCGCATAAAAAAAAAGAAAAACTAACAATTAAAAAGACAAGCACTTTTACCTAATTATTTTTAGTTTTTTTTTTTTTTAGTTTTTTTTTTTTTTTTTTTTTAGCAATGAATTTAACGGTTACACGAAAGAGACTTAAAGCATATTAAATCCATACTACTTCACGGTAGCTCTGAAAATTGCTTTTCAAGGTGTAGCCGTACTTTGGTATAGAGACACATAAGGCAAGTGTTAATTCTTTGATTACGATTGGGAACATTTGCAAGTTCAGGAAATTTGAAATGTAATATATCTCAAAGTAGATATATTTGTTGGTGTTCGGTTACCAACTTGGTGAATTTTATTTTCTGAATTAAGACAATTTTTTTATATTTTTGATTTTTCTATATTTTTTTATCTTTTACTTATACTAAAAAGAAAAGGAAAATATTTTTTAACTTTTTATATTTTTAATTTTTTTTTGGATTTTTTTGGATTTATGACAAAAATTTAACTTTCGAGGACGAAAGGATCTTCAAACCAAATCGACAAACACAAAACGAAGGAATCGCTTACACAAGTCCCCGGCAGCGGCGCCAAAAACTGATTCGCAATTTTACATACACGTAAAATAATATACTTATAGAGAAATTAAGGTACATCCCCAAAACTTCCTGTGGCAATTCCACTCACAAAGATATATATATATAATACGTATGTTTGACCGGGCAAGTATGATCACCCGGGTCGTTTTCCCCAATGACTCGTGCAATGGAAACCTCGATCTCGTTCGGAAAGGTTGATTTGAATAAGAAAAGAGATATTTTTGATTTAATTATACTACTAAAATTAAAGGCACAATTAAACAGCTAATTAACAAATTAAACTAATTACGAAAGTAAATAAAATTCGACATTTAAGAAAACAAATGCAATTAAAATCCTAAAATTATAAACTAAATTCCCAATTCTAAATATATTGCTAAGAAATTTTAGGAAAATTAAAAATATTTTTTAAAGGCTTTTTGGATTTTATATGAATTAAACACTAATTAATCTAAATTAAATCCTAAAAATAGAAATTTAATTGATAAAAACTAAGAAAAATACTTTTTAAGCTAACTTAATCCTAAATTACTTAAAAAGATGAGAAAAACATTTTTTTTTACTAATTTTTTTCTAAATAATGCAGAAAATTAATTTTATCAAAAGCCCTAATTTTTAATGAGTAATTTTAAACTAATTTAAGTAATTAAACTAAAAACCTAATTTATTATTTATAAAAACTATTTTTATTAAACTAAACCGATTTTACCAAAACACATGGGCCGAAATCACCATTTTCGAAAGTAGAGGGTAGGCGGGTGATATAAGCTTTTATATTAAAAACACAAAGTTCGAACTAATGGCAGATATAGTCCCTTAACCTAGGGACTTAACTAGACTAACAATTAAACTAACAAAGGACTTACTATGAAAGTTAAAAGGACTAATTATGCAATTAACAAGGACTAACTGTGTAACTTTAAACTTAACAGAAACTATAAAAAATGGACAAAACAGGCCCCTGCAACATCTAACTTTTAACAAACAGCATCCTTATTGATTTATTAACTAACTTTTTAGAACAACTTTTATAAAACTTAATCTCTAACTTATTTGTAATAAGCTGAATAAGCTTATTAAGGCTGATAAGCTTCTACAGCTTAGTTTTCTACCTCTCAAACTAAATGAACAAAGCAAAATGCAAGGCACTCGACAGATTTTTACTACTTAATAAAAGCTACTTAATCAAACATTAGCAAATCCTACAGCTTATTTAACTACTGCTAAACAGATTATTAAAATAGATAACCAACAGCTTAATAGGAAAAAGTAAAAGGACAAATGTAAAACGTAAATGGTGTGTACCTTAGTGTTCCCAGCATAAACAGCAATAAGCTGTGTGGAGCTTATGGCTTATTCACATAAGCTCAATCTCAAACCAACAATCCTAATCTAGCCTATAAGCTGACCCTCAGCCTACTACACCCTCTTGATACCATAGCAGCCATCCTTTTTCCAAAATGGTATCAAGCCTTGATCGAAATCAACAATAAACAAACACAACAAAAATTTTCGGACAGAGTCAATGAAAACACGAATTAATATAGAATAATACTTTTATTAAAAACTGAAATAAAGTTTCTTACAATATGAAATGGAATAACATGAAGTTGAAATTACAAATAGAACAACTACTCACTACTAAAAAAAATAAACTAAAGATAATCACCCCTAAAAATTATTACATTCATGTGCTGGAATGATGGGGGTATTTATACCCGAAGCCTTGAGCTCTTGCCATCTTCTCTAGATCCTTCTACATCTTATCTCAGCCCTTCATTCATCTCTCTCTCCTTGATCTCAAACGTAAGCCGTTGGATAAAAGAGGGTGCACCCGGATCATTGACGTGGCTAAGAAGTGTGTTAGTTATGTGAGAGTATTCACTCACACACGTCACATCATCCAATCGATTCTTTTCATTTTGCCAGGGTGGAATGGGTTAGGGTATGGATTGATAGTGATGGATGGGTTAAGGAGTGTGAGAGGGTTATTAACCCTCTGGTTAATTAGTGTGTAGGTGAGTGGTTAAGAAACTAGGGTTCTTGGGTGTTCTTGGTGGATTCGGTGTGTGTGAGTGTGTTTAATTTCATTTGGGTAAAAATGAGTGAATAGTAAATGTTATTGTGTTTATAAGTTTAACCGGGTAATAGGGTTAGGGTTCGGGTTGAATTGGGTTAGGGGTTTGGTTGTGATTGGATGATAGGTGATCCATGGGTTTATTGACACGGTAGTAGACCCGCGCTCTTTTGTACTATGAAGCATATTACACTTCATTCCAGCCCTTGTGTTTGGCAAGACTATTTCAAGATATAAAACTCAACTTCCATAAATTGCAAAAGTCAGCCCTTGAAACTTTTAAAAACAATGGAATTTGGTTTTGAGTGACTGGGTTTAGCTGCAGTTGAATGTAGAAGGAGGAGCATGATTTTTTGGCTTCGGCTCTTGTTTTCTTAGTTTTGATCATCATCGGTTCTCGTGTACGTTTTTGTTGATTTCTCTGTGATATTTGTTCTTATCCATACCTGCACACATAAAACTCAGATACAAGCACATTTTTGCCATTTTTGATCCGTTTTGGGTTGAATTGGGCCTTTTTAAGCATAAATAGATATGTGTATTCTACACTTATCAAGCATTGTCACCCATAAACCATTTGTTACACCCAAATCGCCTAAGCCTACCTTGTATGTACTCACTTTTAGTACATTATTGTTTTAACCCAAGTTAATTATTTGAGTACACGGTTGCTAAGTCCTTATCCTTGTAAATACAGTTTTGGGATGATTGGGATTCATGGTAGTATTCATCTTATGAAGAATTGGGGAGGAAGTAATTTATTACCCTTAATAGAGCTCAATAAGCTCCCTGTTATTTTGATCCACCTCAAATCGGGTCATTAGTTAGATTGTAAATAATCGAGTATGTAAAAGTTCAAGTGTAGGGGTGTATCTATAAACCCCCATGATGTATTATATGTTTAAGCAAAGGCAGGGAAAAAGAGTCAAGAAAAGAAAAAAAAGAGATTGGTGTAGAGTTGTATATTTTGTCCGAGTCTTTGGCTTAGCAACCAAACCAATGTGTATTCTTATAAATAATTAGCTAACCCTTCCACTCTAAATTCACCCAATGTCACCACCCAAATGTATCCCATCCGTTTTCATTTATGTTAATGTTATCTTACACCGACACCCCCACAACCCTTTAAAAGACCTCTTGGATTGTAATGAATAATGGTTGCGCCTAGCGGTGGAGGTTTGATCCTTTACCAAGCCTATAGTAATTTATATGCTATGACAGGTAATGAGTGTTGATATTCCGTTTCCCCATTATGTTATCATTTATTATACACTCGAGTGAAAGAGAGAATCCCAAACACTTATGTGAGGTGCTGGTATATACTTTATGTGCTTTTAATTACGAGGTCTAGAAGGTTGTGTTGTAAAATAATTTTAAAGATTAGGTTAAATGACCCTAATATTGATATTGTCTAGGTAGAAAAGCCCATTTGCTTGAGGACAAGCACATCACAAGTGTAGGGGTATTTGATAAGGTGTCATTTTATACACTATTTCGGGGTCATTTAACCCCCTAAATTATGTAAATATGCCTAGATTATGTGCTTAATCGTTTGTTTTCAGGTTTTTAGCACTTGGATGGCTTTTGGAGGAAATACACGTGACTTGAGCTCATTTGGAGAAGAAACGGACAAGATTATGGACCTAAACCAAATCTCTTAAAGACTTTTGCATACAGTAGCTGGAGACGGCATCACATGCATAAAGAAATGCAGCCGTGATCTATATAGTGACGGCGTCAGGAATATCGCGACGGCATCAGGACATGGCCAACTTAAAGAGGATCTAGAATCATCTACGTGGCGAAGGCATCAGGATTACAAAGCGACACCATCGCGTCGACATCTCTATAAATATAAACATTTTTAGGGTTTTAGTGTTTAACTTTGGGATAACTTTGTAAAAACCTAGGGAGATAAACCCTAGTCATTTTAGGAGCTTTATAGGCCGTTTTTAGGGCCTTAAAACCCTATTGTAGTACCTTGAATCCATGTTTTAATCTAGTAAGGTTATTTATCATTAATCATTCAATATGTCTATGTGTTGCTTGATTGATTTATTTTCTTGCTTTCTTTATAACATGCGATGCTAGACCCTCCTTTGTATTTATCTATGATTGCATGAAACTTAGGTTGTAGATCCTTTTGACGTTGCTTCTTGTTGATGAATGTGCGCGTTAGGCTTTAGAAAACTAGCTTTTGTCTGTATCGTTGTTGATATGTCTAGGGAAACACGAGTAGTGTAGAAAGGATACCACCGATAAAAGTCTTCATACTACCTTACCCACTATATGGTTGGTCCCTCTTAAGTTATTTCACATGTATTTAATATACTCTTAGGGGCCTTGTAATAGTCTTCATACTACCTTACTTGTGCGTTGCCTTAACAAAATATTAAATAGACGGCAGGTTCGTGTAATCCGTTCATGACCTAGGAAATACTTACACAGATCATCACAAGTGTGACAAAGCAACAAATCTAAGAGAAGCAATATTAGGAGTAGTGCATGATTAGGTAAATACATTTGCTTATCATAAAGTTATCACCAGTAGATTAGATTTTAATTAGTTTAGTAATTAGTTAAACATATCAACCACTCAAACTATATATTTACCTGCTTTCTTATAAATATAAAAACATAAAAATAATCTTCTCTCAACCTCTAGAATTCTGTTAGACTGTGATCAAGCCTTTCCAACCTATTCTCCTAGAGAACGATAACAACACCCGAGTCTTACCTATAGTACACTGCAACGATTAGGTACACTGCCTAGGGGATTGTAAAACATTATGTGAAGCCTTCACAACCTTCACATCAGAAAGAAGTAAAGATAGGATGAAATCGATGATGTAATCATAGGTTTCTACAGGTTTATAATATACTTACAAATTTTAGATGTTGTACAAATTATATTTCAAAAATAATAGAAAATTTTCAAATTTTCATAGGTTTGGAGGAGCTACCCCGTCAGGAGCAAATTCTGACGTCGTC
>BQNB010174321.1:0-13269 GCA_026074375.1 Tanacetum coccineum
AACAGAAGGTGAAAGAGGAGGAGGAGCAGTTTCAGCAATGGAAGGCCAATCACGAGAAGCAATTGATTCAGGTAATAAGGTCCATGTGGCTGGAGTCATGTCTTGGGTTTTCATTTCAAAATTTAGTTCTACCAGCCTATTTTGTGTATGTTCCTAAAGGATATTTGTTGGCTACTAATGATATGTTTATTCCTCACTTTTGTTAAGGATTGCAGAATGGACACTTCTGTGTGCAGCGATAGTTCCCAATTTCCACCTACCGATGCATAGTTATGAAGTTAAGAACATGTATCTGATGACTCTGTTGAATCTTTCTGCAAGGTACTGTGATATAGACGAATGGTAACTGCAATGAAAGTTATTTCGTATATTGAACATTTATCAGTTAATGTGAAACAAGGTGTGTATGTTACAGGAAAAAGTGAAAGGCGCCAAAATGGTTCGTTTTGGTATGGGTCAAAATGGGTGGTTTTGGTACGGATCAAAACGAGTTGGTCATAATGACCTGAAACAAATACTTTACAATACTTATATACTTTTTAGGAATACTTAACGAGTCAAAAATAATTCGAATAATAGTTGTAAAAACGGGAAGAAAAACGTGCGAGAATAGGTTATCAAATCCTGCGAAAATTGTTCTTCATTGCATGCGACTTTAAGGTTTTCATAACGGGAATACGCTATTTAGAGTGCGTTGTAAAACTACTTATTTTCTAATTTACGCTCAAATAAGCATTTAAAAAATAAACATGTTGGCGCCTCTCACGAGAAAAAGTAAACCAAATAAGCAGTTCCAAACACACTCTAATTTCTACTTTTTTATGTTACTAAATTAATTGGAATTGACATGCAGGTTTTGTGGTCTTCGGGCGAGACAAATGATGTTCCAGGTATACTTTCTAAACCATTATCTGGAATGCAGTTAACGAATGTGTAATAATCCTTATAACTACTCGGTGTGTGGCTGATGATGAAATTTTGCTATCTATCTGTCACACTTGATAAATGACCTAACCATCCAATGCCCACGCAAATATGGACCTTCACTCACTTTATGATAAACAACACATATCAATAACTACCTAAACTGATTAATATGTGCTAGCCATGACTCGAGCTAAATTTTTTATTGTTTCTTTATAAAATAGCTTACAAAGCATTTTAAATTTACATAGATGCATTCTTTGTTTACATGTAATTACCATGTTCATACATTTATTTTACCTATAAAGTAGTCGAGTTTAAGTATAACATTGATCACATGTATGCATCCTTTGTTTATATCGCTTACAACTGTATCAATTTAAGCAATCCAAACAGCCTGTAATGTGATGTGTGATTTACTCATATTAGTCTACGAGGAAGATATATATAACCATGATTCAAACTCGATTTTTACACATAGCCTATCAATTATTTTTAGGATGTCAAACAGAAGGTTCATAAGATGGTGAAGGTGAGAGTGGCTTTTGCAAATAGAAAAACTTCAGATTGTAGTGAGTCCATATGTGAAAAGTCGTGGTTTAGGTGATTAACGACAATGGTTCAATGGGAATGGTCATTCACTAGTGTTGCGGCAACTAAATATGTGGGATCAAGCCGTGCTGAGAACCAAGGTGAATAGGAATCTTTGAATTGTTTTCTTCGATATTTTTTCATCTGCACGGTGTCTTTGTATGCGTAGTTTTTAAGAGTCAGGTTTTGACTTGAGGTTTTGGCTTTATTTTTATAAATGTGCCTTATTCTTACGATTTGAGAAGATGTAAAAGGCAAGCTGACATTTGTGAAAAGGTGTGGTTTAGTTGATCAACGACGATCGTTTAATGGGGAAGTTGCAGCGAGTACATTCAGCACTGCTGTGGCGACCGAACACGTGCGATCAAGCCGTGATGAAACCCAAGGTGAACATGAGTCTTTGAGCTATTTTATTATCGCAATGTGCTTATGTGATTGGATATCTTTATGTTTGACTTGGGTGATTGTACTTGGAAAAAAGCAGTCCTATGAAGGAAGTTAAAACATATTCTGATCTAGTGTCATTATATGCATTTGATTTGGTGCATAGTGGAAGTAGAGTTGGATTAATGGGAGGTTATCATGTTATTCTATTAGATAAAATGAATATATTATTTTGAATGTAAATATGGGATGTTTAAGGAACAAAGATGACTGTTTTTTTATACAACTTTCTTTACAAAATTTAGCTTTACATCTTCGATGCATTATCTCGCCACTTATACAATTTGTCCATGTATTTTTAATATCGCTGCAATTCAGGTTTATACAAATGTTATATATGTGTAGTACAAAACTTAATATTTCACAGATAAGTATAGGTACAATATGAAATACATTATTTCCAGTATCCCTCTTATGAACTTATTTGATTAATAGACTCACTTTTTAACATTTATTGACTCGTATCCCTCTTATGAACTTATTTGATTAATAGACTCACTTTTTAACATTTATTGACTCAAGCCAATACGATCTTAAGGTCTAATAGATCGGACTTCAAGCATGATTAAAAGTTGTGCAAACACTAATCTCAATATGGCTCCACAAACACACATATTGCCAAACATAACATCTATGCTTAGCTTTCCGTACTTATCTAAATCCTTATCATGCTGCAGCAGTGTACATTATCTATACCACTCACTTTTTTGTTGTTTTTTTTACTTTGCAGATCAAATAAAAAAAGGAGAAGCAAGAGTGCCAGCCTGCAACACATATTTATGTTTTTCATCGACTAGATCATTGCTTAGCCTTCATTTTTTTTTCTTGCTAATGTAATGTATAGTACTTTCTTGCCATGTGGTATGTATATTATGTTCTACATTTTGCGTTAGAAGTGGCACATCGTATAACCTTGACTGTCGTTCTTTTTGGGGAGATCTCACTATGTGAAGTTGGGGGCTATTTATGTATCTAATGCCAAAGAAGCCTACAAATATAAGGTTTCGTCACATACAATACTATTAGTGAATAAATAGGCCCAAACCCTTTTAAGCAGAAGATACGTGATTAGGGTTTAGGATCATAATGGCTGATACCATGAAATATGATAGATATTGTATTGATTGAATGAATTACATAAGAGATGACATATCTATTTATAATAAATAGATAGCTTTGTAAATAAGCAACATCAAACCTAACCCTAATGGACCACAAGCCACAATCGGACTTGGGCCACTTATTCGTCTAACAAATACTTCCGTGCACAAACATCCTACCGAGCCACATCCATCCTTAACGAACACCCGCTGCGGAACGCGGGTTACAAACCTCGTTGGATACATGTTAGAGTCAAGTGAATATTTAATGCAATCTATTGAAATTTGCTCTTTTGTATCTATTTACTTATTTTAAGAATTTGGTTCTAAACTCTGCTAACAAAAAACGACTATGGAAACAGCTTTCTTTTCATTTTCTCTCACCAAGATGCTTTCATTTACATCTATCAAAATCTCACAGCCACTCCAACATCCCATCACTCCAACATCTATCTAGATCTGACTTTTTTCTTCATCCCCGCTACTACCAAATCGCGACCGGCCACTACCACAGCCATATCCCATCCACACCGAAACACTCATCACCTCCAAAACCCTCACCACCACCGAGACTGCCACCTTGAGCTGCCGCTGCATTTTCTGGCGACGCCTCGTTATACCGGCGATAAGGAAAGTTTAGCCATGAATTTGTGTTTGTCTTTACGGAAAGTTGTTTGTGATGGGTGATGATTTTCCGAAGGGAACAAAGAAAAAACAAAAAAAAAGAAGGTGACTTCCAAATATGGCAAAATTTTCATAAAGCGAAAAGTTTTCAAACGTTGACTGTGCACTGATGTAGAAGAAATGTTAAAAATCAAATGCCAAATACTATCAATAATTTTGCCATCAAAATCCACAATTTTGTTGTTTTCCTTATATGGACAAACAAAACGTCTCCTCACAATTAAGATTGGTGTCATAAGCCTACATTTTATGTCATGTATTTTAAGTTTGAAATATTACAACGTACGAGTAATAAAAATCATATGTAATAAAACAAAAGGCAACATGTGTTGTGGTAGTTCAATTGAACAAAAACCATACCAACAATTATAGCCATCTCATTTGACCCTTTCATATAGTCTTGCATTAATAAAAGACATTCTGACTCAGCAGCACTCATGAAACAAAACTTTGCTATTGATAGTGGGGCCCACCACTATCTATCAAACTCTTATTTATTCATCATCTTTCACCACTACCTCATATAAAACGGGAAAAGTTCAAATAAAACGGGGTAAAACTTCCTTTTATAATGTAAAATAAGTAAGACACCACATAAAGTTGCCACGTGTATTAACCATGCAAGGATAAAAACGACTAATCACAGATCTATTTTTGTTCTACATTTTTTTACTACCATTTTTTCAGGATGCAATAATTTTTTAGTGTTTCTTCTTTGATTTAGTCAATAATTACATCTTAATGTAACTTTGCATCTTCGTATTTCGGATCCATTAATTTTCCAGATCGTAGATGAAGTTTTCATGGAACATGACTTTGGGGGTGTTTGGGATTGCTTATTGAAAATAGATTATTCGTTTTGAAAATGGATAATCAGATAATCAGCGGTTACAAATGCGATTATAAAAAATAGTGTTTGGATTTGATTATGTTGTTTGAAATCGCAATAATCAGATAATCAGTTTTTTTAGTGTTTGGCAAATCAGATTATTTGTTTAATTAATAAGTAAAATTACTAAAATAGACATTTATGTACTTTTGAATTAATAGACATTACAATATTAAAGGCTAAAATAGACATTTATGTAAATTTGGCCCCACTTATGAAAACTGCGTTTTCAAAAAGCATCACCTCACTTACTTTTTCAAAACTCCATTTTGCACCATTGTAAACGCAAATAATCACTTTTTTCCTCTTTCTATCCAAACACTCATTTTAACTTATCTCCGTTTTGCAAATGAAATAAGTAGATAATTTGATTGCAAACGCAACCCCAAACACCCTCTTTGCATCCTAACTATTAAATTATGCATCTTCGTTTTTGCATCAAATCATTCTTAAATCAATAAATGCATAAAGTTATAGATTTTTGCATCGAAATAGTGACCTGGGTTTCAAAGCAATTTTCTTTGCACACATGTAAATATATCTGTCACGTATAGAGCCACACACGTGTGTTTCAAATATGTGGCCTTGTGGCATATGCCAAGTATAGGAGCTTCATCCTGAAGAACAATTACACCGTTATAAACTAATCATGTCAAAACCATCTTCGATAATCTACAGATATGTTCACTAAATAAATTGAGTTTAATCATCATGGCATCATTTTTCAAGACATATCTTTGTCTAACAGTTTTCGATGACCACTTTCGAAACATGCCATGTTTTCCGACTACTTTCCAACCACAACATTATGTTTTCTAGTGACCTCACCTCTTCCCCACGTGTGATACACATCCTCACATTAATTCGTGAACACATGCATCTCATACCATACCCAAATTAGCTAATCCCCCCAAATTCTCAAACACATCTGGTTACTCGAGATGATAATCTAGACGGACAGTGGCAGACTTCGACGTTTCCAAGGTGGTGGCCGCCGGTTATTGAGGTGGTGCCGGAAGTTTATGACGTAATCATCATCCTCGTTAGATTACGAAAACACCCATCGACATTGGTATTATCACCCTTATATCATCATATAAGAAAACTTAAGTTAAGTTATAACCCTAAAGAGGCAAGCATGACTAATTTTTGTTACATGAAATAAAGGAATTTTGATTAAATGATTTTGGGTTTTCTAAAATAAATTTATGTTTTAAATAGATGAAATGAGTAAACAGATAAAGCTAGTGGGTTTTTAAAAGGTTTATTGATGCAATATGGAAAAAGTATTGTTTTTAAAAGAATGGGCAACATATGCTGTTGATGGAAGACAAAAAATAATGGGCAACATATGCTGTTGAAACCTAAAGACGAAGACCTCAAAATATTTGGTGTAACATTTGCTGGTAACAAGCAAGATTACCCGCGCGTTGCTGCGGGCGTTAATTTTTCGCGCGTTGTTGCGAGGCGTTAATTTTTTTTTGTTCGGGTCTATTTTTTCGGTCTTGTTTTTTTGACTTGTTTTGTGCATTTTTAGGTCGTTTTGTGTGGCAACAGTTTTTTGCTTTTGTTAGCAATTTTTTGTGTAGGCAAGATTTCCTTCTAATGGGGTCGAAGCTGAAGCGTAACGCCTTTTTTCAATCCTTGAGATGTATCTTTTTACTCAAAGTTTGTTGCTTTGTTAGTTGTTTAAGTTATAATCCGTACTTTATCGTATTCATGTGGGATTTTCGAAATGTATCTTCACTTGTTTGAATTAATGGTTTTGTTGTTTATGGTTTTGCTTCCGATAAGTGAATTGCTACAACTTTTACTTGGTACTATTTTGTGTGAATTATGAACTCCTAGGCGTATGCTGAGTCCTGTGATGTGTGCATTTATGTCTACATATTTGTCTATCAGCACCTCTCAGTATGGCAAACACGTATCTTGAATAAAGGTCATGTAACATGTAGCTTGAATAAAGGTCATGTAAAAACTTAATTACTAATTGTAAAATTACTTTAAAAGTATACAACAAGTTAGGTCACCCGCGGCTCTGACTGCGGGGATGGTTTGGCGGCGATGTTTGAGGTTGGCGTGTTAGACAAGAGTATGTTTTTTGTAAAAAAAAAATAAAGGTCGTTAAAGCAACGACCGAAATTTAAAGCACTGGTTGGTGCATTCTAAAAAAAAAACTAAACGGTCCGGACCGCTAGTGGGGAATATGGGTATTTTATTTAAAAAAAAAAATGACGGGGCGTTTTCGTAATTTAACAAATAGTGCGAGGGGGTTTTTCGTTAATATTGAGGGCTATTTAGTAATAAAAAAGGAAGGGTCGGGGCGGACTGGGTCGGGTCGAACCTGACAATACGATAACTCTGAAAGTGTGTATGGAATATTTTGAAAAAAAAACAATTAAAAATAATTTTTTTAAAGTTCGGACATTCATAAAAAAACAGACCGATGACTAAAAAAGTGCGAGAGAGTATTTAAAAAAAGAAAACATGTTTTTTTTCTAAAGAAAAAAAACCGATCGGACCGGTAGGGTTGAGCCGGCTATTAAATGCTACCCCGGTAAAAAAGGAAAATTTTATCTTAAATTTTTTTTGAGAAAAAAGTTTACTTTTAAAAACTTTTTGAGGAAAAAAGGAATAAAAATGGTAAAAAATCTAATGTTAAGAAAAAAACAATTCATAAAAAAAGACCGATGGATTGACGAGGGGGGGTTAATTTTCGAGAAAAGAAAAAAGCCAAAATTTTATTTAATATTTTTTTCTTAGAAAAAAAGAAACGGGACGATTGGGCGGAGCGCGAGTTTTGAGGAAACTTAAGGTTTATTCATAAAAAACAGACCGATGACTCAAACAACGCGAGAGGATATTCCGAGAAAAAAAATAAAGTTTTATTTTAAAAAGTTTTTGAGAAAAAAAAGGGTTAAAAAAAGGGTAAAAAAAAGGCAATGTAAAGAAAAAAAAAATGGGCTAGAAAAAAAAAGAACGGGACGATTGGCGGAGCGCGAGGTTTGAGGAAACTTAAAGGTTTATTCATAAAAAAATCAGACGATGACTCAAACAACGCGAGAGGTATATTGGAGAAAAAAAAAAAGTTTTATTTTAAAAAGTTTTTGAGAAAAAAAAAGGGTTAAAAAAAGGGTAAAAAAAAGGCAATGTAAAGAAAAAGAAAAGAAAAAAAAATGGGCTAGAAAAAAAAAGAACGGGACGATTGGCGGAGCGCGAGGTTTGAGGAAACTTAAAGGTTTATTCATAAAAAAACAGACCGATGACTCAAACAGCGCGAGAGGGTATTCCGAAAAGAAAAAAAAAAGTTTTATTTTAAAAAGTTTTTGAGAAAAAAAAAGGGTTAAAAAAAGGGTAAAAAAAGGCCACAATGTAAAGAATAGAAACGGAAAATAAATTAAAAAATGGGCTCAGTAAATTTCGGGTGTCAAAAAAACGGTGCATTATATTTTTTGCGGCCGGTGGCGCCTGCCCTTGGTATATAAGTAGTTAATAGGATCATGGAATTAAGAGCTGATTGCCAAAGGATTAGTTCTAACTTGCAAATCTTATGATCTACTCTGTGTTGAATTAGGTCTTCTTCCGTTCATCTTACAGTATATCCACATCTTCATCTCCCGTCGATGGAGCCAACATCATTCTATCATTTCTCCCATGTTATGTGCATGGTCTTGAAACGGTAATAATCATGAATATTCAATTGTTCTAAGATGTGTCATAAGATACATAATTTAATGTGTATATATTAAAATATATAATAACCTGAGATACCTGGTTGTCTTCAGTATGACTTCGTGTTGTATATCAGCACGCAACGCAGAAAGTTCCTTATCCATGGCATTCAATTCTCTTCTTGTTCTTTTGCTCTCCACTTCCTTTGTTTTTCTTTTGTGATGTAATCTCATTCATTGTTAACGCTGAATTTTTTAAATAATGATTAGACACATTAATGATAACATTAATATGAATAGAAAAAGCCTACGAAACTCAATTGTGCTATCCTTGTCTTTAATATTTTGATCCTTTTGATGACATGGTTTTTGTAACGTCAAAAGCTCCTTTTGTAACATAGTATACAACATTCCAGATAGATAATATTCTGATTTTGATTTAGAAGCCTTCACTGTAATGCTTGGATCAGTTGCCAATTGTTTTGCTCATCTTTTCACCTAACAGAACTTATTATATTGAACTTTTGTGGCAGCCTAATGCAAATACTGCATTAGTTTTAGAATCTACAAAGATACATATATTTACCCAACGCAAGCGAATTTATGTTATCCATAAAACTGTGGAGTTTAAATTTATAGATCTAACCATCATCGTCACTTTTAACTTACTGTGCATCTGAAATGTAGTATACTTGAGGCGTCGTGTATTTCCATTTTCTGATACATCATAGGTTACTTGCACATATCCTGGCTCACCTGCAAAGTGTTCTCAGACAACAAAAATAGTTTGTTTTAAAGAACACAAATTTAAGCAACTGTTAACGAAGTTCAGATAATTCTTTACATGAGTTTGGGCGATGTACCACCACCTTCTTTGCTTCAATATTTATTATACAAACTCTGGACGTCAAATAAGCGATATTAACTTCAGGTAGAATCTACCACCTGTTGCCATTTTCCTGTGTAATCTCCAATCTGCACAATCATAAAAGATTGATATCAATTATCAAATAATGGTGGATCAAGACACACTAAAATATTAGCATTTAAATAATTGTAACAATTTCTATACAGCAATAATTTCATGATTGTGCAACTTTTTTTTGGGCACACAAATAACTATAGCATAATAATCAGGTACTATGACACTATCAACTTTGCAGAAGAAAACTGGACATTGGTCCCTGCGGGTATAAAAAAAATCACATTCAGACGTAGGTCCAGTAGCTAATTAAATAGATGTAGCTATGGTCAGACCTTTTACTTAGAAGCACGCCAATTTAAGCTATTTTGAAAAAGTTCGCTAAAGGGAGACCGGTTGAAAGGTTAAACATGCAAGTCTATTTTTGACATGTACCATCCATATCATTTTATTCAATTATTTAGGTTACTACTGTACTACTATAGCATTTCTAATTTTCGATTTTAACTATACATAAAAAGGACAAAAACTGATTGCGCCTCAACTGCGCCTCAACTGAGCCCAGCCTTCTAACATAAATTAATTGGTATTAATATTAAGTTAAGAGTTAAGTTTTGTACAACGTTTTAAAACCGGATAACTTACAAAGCTTCTCCCCCAGAGCATTTTGTATGAGGATGGTATCACCAGACATCCGACGACTTCACCTGTGTTTCTTTCTTTGTCGAAGTAAGAGATATCTTGTCTTAATATGCTCTTTAGATACAAATTTCTTGTTCTTGCAGCCTGTCTTTCTCCTGTTACCATCTACAGTGCCACCTGTATAAAAACCAACACATTTTTCGAACAATGAATGCTTCGGGACCTGAACACGGAATAATAAGATTATTGGTGCAACAACATTAGTACTTACGAAGAAAAGCAGCCACACCAGCTCAAGCGGCCAGGTAAACAAATTTCAGTGACACCTATCACACATTTTCATACTCGAATAATCAACCATTTGTGCAATAATAACAACTCACCACCTTCTTTGCTTCAATATTTATTATACAAACTCTGGACGTAGCCTTGACGACATCGTTGTTATTCTCAGTATCACCAAGAGAATTAATAAGATCGCCAAAAAGAAGAGTAATGAGACGCGTACAAACTCCGTTAACAACGGCTCCAACCGTATCAACAAACATCAACATTTACTCAGCTGTATCAGTTGTATATGCGGTCTGAATATCATGAATACTCGTATCGCGAAGCTGTAAAATACACATAAATATAAGTAACGGCGGACGAAACTAAAGAATAGATGAAAGGAAAAGCGATACACACTGTCTTTTCAACGGAGGTTGTATTTGGTCATCCACACAGGTAGTAGTCCCGGTCTGCAACTGTGTCGCTATACCCGAACAGCGACATCGCCTTTGAAATGAGTTGGATCCACCTATACAAAAGAAATAACCATTATGTCCATGTGTATACAAAGGAATACAAAATTCATTACATTAGCAAACACGCTACGTATATTTACCGTCTAACTTATTCACAGTCTGCCAACTTGTTAAACCCATACACTGGTCCTTCGACACCTCTCGAGACGTCGAGTCATCAATGATCTCTGTAACACGTTTAAGAAATAACCATATGCATATGTCAACTCAAATTACAAAAAGAAAAATATAGAGTCAACGAAGCTAACAATTACATGTGTCCCATTAGATGAACCCTTCACAATAGTAGCTACAGCTGAGGAATCCAAAGCAGGAGACTGAAATCGACAGAAAGTATTGGGTAAAGTACATATATCACCACCTTTAAGAATCAACTTTCTTTTTGTTTTCACGGGTTAAAAATAAACTTATAAAATGGATTAACAAAAAAGCACACAACTTTTTAGGAACCAAACAACGACGCACGCTAAAGGGCATATCAGTGACATCATTATAAAGAAAAGAAATATATTACAAAAAAAATAAGTCAATAAGCTTCTTAAATGAGTGTATCCAAACAACCGTCAACCCAATAAACCCATAGTATGTACAGACAACACAATTTAATTATGCAAAAATCAAAAATCACCTAAACTCATTAGCCCACAAATAAGCATAAACAAACACCCCCATAACCCCACACCTAAATCTGTAACAGTGAGACAAAATAACACTTACACGGCGGAAACTGTTAACTTGAGTATTATATCCCGACCTCCATCTTTGAAGAACCTTTATTTCAAAAACCCACAACAAAAACTAAATTGGCATCTTCTATGTCAAAGCTGCAAACAATTAATACCTAAAAGATCATCAATTTTCTTACCCACAAACTTGCATAAAGTTTATGGGTTGGTGAAATTTACCATAGTCCGTCACCAACCCAACCAACACATCGCCTAGTACTAACGGCTTTTGTCGTAAATTTCACAAACCACAAACTTAAACAAAAGCAACCCAAACCCATTAGATTCCACCCAATCACAAAATAAAACGCCTAATTCCAAAGAACACAAACCCTTGAACTTTATAAGCCCACAAAATTAAAGCACATACCTGCAAGACCATCGAAGAGGTCAAATCATTCAAAAATCAGCACGACCCGCCCTCAAATTCCAACTTGAATAAAGACTACAAAACTCAAACTTTGTAACCCTAAGCATTAAATTATGATATAATTCCTGCAAACAAAGTGGAAAAAAAAATTAAGCAAAATAATAAAAAAGAAATAGAGATTATGAACTTACAAATTAGATTAACAGAGGATGTGTTAATCCCTTCCTTTTTTGGTGTTGATATGATGAAGATGGCGATATGATCGTGCTTCCGGAATTATGCTACCCGATCTATAAGTTTGTTGTGTTGATATGATGAAGATGATGCTTCTGGAAATATGTAGTCTGTGGATAGATGTGGTGGGTCGAGTCAATGCATGGGCTGGGTTAACACGGGTGGATCGGGCCATGAACAATGATTATATATATATAATAGAAATGAAGGGTTGCAATCACAACAATCTCTTACCTTTGATTCTGATATAAGGCCTGAGCAAAGGTATTGGTTTAATTACTTTTTGCTTATATGATCTATATAAAAGTCGATCATTCTTTTTGTTTTCTTATGGATGGGTTGATGCGGGTTATAGTTTATCTTTAACGGGTAAATAGTGGACCTTATTAAGTTCAACAACTATGATGAATTGATCTATGAATTAGACGAGTTATTCGAATTCAATGGCGAATTAAAGAGTCGCAACAATTTTTAATTCAATTTTTTTTTTGCGAATTTGTAGTCGTGACACTCTTTATGCTACTGCCTGAACAAACTACCTTAACTTTGTAAAAGAGATGAAGTGGGACCGTAATGCTAATGTGGCACTAAAAAAGGTCATAGTGCCTATATTAACAAGTCATAACAAGTTTTATTAACAAGTCATAACAAGTTTTGTGTGTCTGAATGGTATTTTACAAAGTCCGTTACCTAACATTAAATTTTTTTGTAAGTTTGTTACCTATTTATGGACTTAACCCATCATTTTAAGTTTTCAACTTTAAGTATTTTGTCTGTAATTTTTTTTATTAGCACTAGGTTTCGAACTGTGGTAACTTTTGCAATTAATAAACCCAACTCTTTATCTTTCTTTTAATAATTGTCTTTGTTTCTCCTTCTTACTTATTTTACTTTAATTCAAATCCGAAAATCATTACAAAAATATGATAACATAAAAATATTTTCTTTTGTATTTTATAAGGTGAAAAGCTTAATCTATCTTATTTAGTGTCTAAACATCTTCTTAATCATCTTTTTACTTATAAAGTTTTAAACTTTATCACTTTTTAGTGTAAAATTAGTGTAAAAATCAAATCTTTTACATTTTTATTTAAGAAAGTTGCAATCTTTCCTTCAAAATCCATCTCAAAATCACATAAAGTTTGGATCTTGATGAGTTTTGATGAAGATTAATGATTTATTATGGAGATTTTTGATGAATATTAGCGGGTTTATGGAGATTATGGGTTGATTTATTATGGAGATTTTGATGAATATTAGCGGGTTT
>BQNB010174323.1:0-10573 GCA_026074375.1 Tanacetum coccineum
TCACCCAATATTCATTAATACTCTTTCGTTTTCAAACCCAAATTAAATTTATCATCGACTCCAACAATTAATCCTCAATTAATCATTTATGGCAGATTTGAAGTTTGTTGATCAATACAACATGGTCGCATGCTTAGAGAAATCAGAAGGGAATGTTGATTTTCATGAGATAGTGGACTTTCTTACTGCTAGCACTGTACACTATGCCTTAACTGTAAGTCCTACTATCTATGCTTCTTATATTGAACATTTTTGGAATACTGCATATTCTCAAACAGTCAATGATGTGAAGCAAATTTATGCCACAGTTGATGGCAAGACAGTAGTAATATCAGAATAATCAGTGAGGATTGATCTTCACTTTAATGATGAGGATGGTATTACTTGACTAACAAATACTGCTATTTTTGAAAACCTTGCATTGATGGGGTATGAGTAATTCTGACAAACTTACTTTTCAAAAAGCTCTCTTTTCTCCTCAATGTAAATACCTCATACATACCATCTTACACTGCCTAAGTTCAAAATCTACTTCTTGGAATGAATTTTCCACTAATATAGCATCTGTAATCATCTGTTTAGCTACTGGTTAAAAGTTTAATTTTTCTAAACTAATTTTTGATGGTATGTTGAGGAACTTGGATACCAATACAAAGAAATTTTTAATGTATCCAAGGTTTTTACAACTCTTTTTGAATAAACAGATTTCTCTTACAGAACCTTTTAATGATACTTATGAAACACCTAAGCATACTAAAAAGGTTTTCACTAATATGAAAAGAAAAGGAAATTTTTCAAGGAGAGCTACTCCATTGTTTGCATCAATGTTGGCACCACCAGTAGTTAGGGGTGAAGGTTCAGGACAACCCTCTGAACCCCAACCCCCATCTTCAACTACTCAACCCATAATTGAAGAACAAATCCCTGTTACTAAATTATCATCACCCCAAAATACTCAATCACCTAAGCAAGCCTTACAAAAGGACACTCAGTTACCTCAGACTAGTGTGCCTATACCAAATGTAGCAGATGAGGCTGTCTTTAAGGAGAGGGATGACAGAGTGGTGAGGGCTACCACTACTGCTGCTAGCTTAGATGCAGCACAGGCCAGTGGTAACATAACTAAGACCCAATCCACGACTACTGCTGCTAGCTTCGATGCAACACATGCCAGTGGTAACATAACTTAAGATCCGAATCTCTCGAAATTATCTAGATGATCTTTCTTTCTAACGAAATTGGAGTTTAAGGTGACGATATAGAGCATGGTTCCAAGGAATCATGAGGGGTTTGGCATTGATCATGACTAGGTCTTGATGAGGGGCATCTAAAACATTCCTATGATTCACCTCTCCCAGGAGTTAACACATCCGAAAGTGATGAGGAAAGGATTGAACAACATGATTTGACGGATTTTATACCACCAACACCCTATGATTCACCTCTCTTAGGAGGTTACACACCTGAAAGTGATGAGGGTAGACCAAACATAAATGAATTGATGGCTATTTGTATAAAGTTGTCAAACAGAATTCTTGCCTTGGAAAACTCAAAGACTGCTCAAGATTTAGTGATCCAAAAGCTGAGAAAGAGAGTCAAAAGATTAGAAAAGGCACTAAGGGTAAAAACTCCAGGAATGAAGCTCTTTAAGATTGGTACGTCCAAGAGAAAAGCTTTGGATAAGGAAGATGCATCCAAACAAGGGAGGAAAAGTGAAAAGACAAAGCCAATGTTTAATGTTAGTAACTTTGATGTGCTTGATGATGCAATGGAGAATGTTGAAAGTGTTAGTACTGCTAAACAAATTACTACTGCTAGGGATACACTTAATACTGCCAGTATATTATTGTTAGTGCTGTGCTGGTCCTTCTACAAGTACTGCTAGGGATATTTTTGAAGATGAGATGACAATTATTGCTGATACACTTGTGGCAATTAGGAGTGCAAGACCAAGGACAACATCAGTAGTGATTCGTAATGTTTAAGAAGAACCAAGGAGAGCAACACCAATACCAACATTACAAAGCCAAGACAAAGGTAAAGGCAAAGTTGTGGAGCCAGAACTGCTTCAGAGAACCAATATAGGCTCTGATTGCTAGGGCTGTGAAGAGATGGTAGCCTCTCAAGAAACTGTTTGAAGATAGAACTGCACAGTTTGAGAGATGAGCAAAGTGATTGGCTAAGGAATGTAAGCTGCAGAGAAATAGATTCTTGAGCATGGAATTTGCTTGCATGATTGACGCCAAATGGAAGATGTTCAAGCAAGAATGGATGCAGATGCTCTGTTAGCTGCAAGACTTCAAGAAGAAGAAAGAGAGCAATTTTCTATTGATGAGCAAGCTAAATTCTTGGTAGAAACCATTGTAGCAAGGAAGAAATTCTTTACAGCCCAAAGAGCAGTAGAGATTCGAAACAGACCACCAACAAGAACTCACCTTAGAAATCAGATGATTACTTATTTGAAACATATGGGTAAGTACACCCACAATCAGCTAAAGAACAAGAGTTTTGAAGAAATTCAGAAGTTATACAAGAAGGCACAGCAATGGATTGATGATTTTGTTCCTATAGATTCTGAAGAAGGTGGTAAGAAGAGACAAAGGGCAGATTCTGATGATGAAAATATTAAAAGACAAAAGATTAGAGAAGCTTCAGATGTAGGTAAAGAACAATTAGCAGAAAAAGAAAAAGAATTATCATAAGAGGAACTACAAAAAATGACGATGTTAGTTCCAGTAGAAGAAATTTATGTTGAAGCCTTACAGGTCAAATATCCAATCATAGACTGGGAAATTTACTCTGAAGACACAAGAAAGTATTGGAGAATTATCAGAGTAGGAAACCATAAGCTTATCAAAATTTTGCTGAAATGTTGAAGAAATTTGATAGAAATCACCTGGTTAAGCTTTGGGATTTGGTTAAAGAGATATTTAGTACAACATAGCCTACATATGATAAAGAGAAGGAATTATGGGTTGAACTGAAGAGATTGTTTGAACCAGATGATGATGACACTCTATGGAAGTTTCAAAGGTATATGCATGATCCTTTGGTATGGAGACTTTATGATGCATGTGGTGTTCACCATGTATCTTTAGTTAGAGGACATGATATCTTCATGCTGGTAGAAATAGATTATCCATTGTCAAAGGAAGTTCTGATGTTGATGTTGATGAACAAGTTGTTAGTAGAACAACCTTTAGAGATGGCTAATGAGCTTTTAAGGAAAATCTTCATAAAAGCAAAAAGACCAAGACAGTAAGGTGTTTGGAAGTATCCTCTCAGTTCAGATGGTTTAATTCAGAAAAACTTGATGATTAACAAGATGAATATCAAATTTAGGAGAGGATTGTTGAGAATTAAAGGCTTCTGAAGTTAATACTGTTAGTTTTAGAGGTTAATGTTGCTGGTTCAAGTTTATGCTACTGTTGAAGATTAGAGAAAATAGTTTAAGTTATTAGTACTGGTAATGTAATAGTTAGTACTACAAGTACAAAGTGTTAGTACAGTCAGTTTAATAGTACTATTAGTTATATAGTTAATATTGTTAGTTATAATAGTTAGTGTTGCTAAAGTGATATGCATGAGATATATTAGGAATATATATACATTGATCACTTAACGCGTTTTGTAAGCCCATTAGGGTTTCCTTGATGTATAAAAGGAACCCTAAGGCATGGATCTAAATATTAGTTTAATATCAGTCATCATATTAGTTTGTAATAGCAATCATAGTTAGTATTCAATATATTGAAAGTTTAGTAAAGATCTTATTTTACTATTTCATTGTTCTTCTTAGTATTACAAGCTAGATTACGCATAGTTTGTGATATTCTTAATCTTAGTTTTTACTATAGTTATCTTGGATCTATCCAATATAACTAAGCTTTAACAAGCTAAGTAAGATCTGTCAAGAAGGGATCAACATAATTGAATATAGAGGAATTGGTTTCTGAGTTCATGGCATCTCAAGACGCCACGTTGTCTAAGTTTTAAGCCAATTTCAAACGACAACGAGGTGAGATGACCAACAAATTGACATATTGTTGAAGGCCATCACCGATCAAATAGCAGGCACATTACCTAGCGATATGGTTAAGAACCCAAAACTGGGGACTCATCAAGTTTTGTCTGCTTGTTCTTACCCAATAATGAACCCGCAATGCTCAACACAAATTCACAGTTCGATCAACGCCATCACAATCCATCCCAAGCAACAAATTGATACCCACGACAGAACCAAAGAGAATGAGGAAGAAGAGAGAGGCAACTCGGAAAACCATCATGACTCTCCTACACCACCTGATCCATCAATTTCATTCGTTACCGAAAAAGTCCTCAAATTCAATTCACTCTTCGAATCGCTCAGATTGGTTCCCCCATCGCCCAACGCTGAACTCGTTTGCACCAAAGAGGAAAATGGCGACGTGATGTTTATCGAGATAATCCCGAAGGATGACAATTCCCACAGGGAGGGGCCTGAAGCAGGAGTGCAAGAAGTAGAGTATTTTGACATGTTCCCGACTAGGAGTGAACTCGCGTATATCAAATACCTCATGTGTGGCCCAATCCCTTTAATATTTCTACGAAACCCCATCAATATGGAAGGATGTCAATCAAACCTCAAGATACCATGCAACATTGGGCATGTGCATGTGAAAAATCCTACATTGACCTTAACTCCCCTCTTAATATCATGACCCGGATGATGTATAATTGGATCATGAGGAGAAAACTTGACCCTAGGGAAAATATAAATGGAGGAATTAGTAATTTCACAAGAAGGATTAAAGGGATGCATGTCTTCGTAGGAAACGTCACCTATGTTGTAGACTTCATGATTGTCGAGGATATTAGCTCGATCATAGACCCTAGGTTGTCACAAGTAGTACTAGGGAGGCCTTTCATTGAAATATCCAACATGACTCACGACCTACCCGAAGGAGTAGTTAGGTTCACCAACAAAATGATGAAGTTGCCTATAAAATGTCCCATAAGATAGAATAATACAACTCGTTGTCGAACCTAGAAAAGGAACACACAAAATCGGTCTACCTTAGGAACGAGGAGGACAAGAGAAGAGGAGTTGACTATGTAACGAGTAAGATATTAAGGTCCTACAAGGAATGTTTAGAGTTAGGCCCTAAATATGTAACTGGATTGGATGATGAAGGAGAAGTCACGTAAAGACGTGTGACTTCAAGTCTAGCTACAAGACTCATTAATAGAGAAAAGCGCTTCTTGGAGGCAACCCAATTTACTTTTCCCTCAAATTAGGAGTGTCATGTGTGTTTTAATTCTTTACCGTTTGTTTTATTATGTTTGAACTATCTTGTAATCATGCTTTGTATTGTCTTTAACCTCGTCTTAATTTCAATTAAAGGTATTTTACAAATGATAAGTGTAGGGGAAATTTATCCGGCTTTTACGCCAAATTCAAACATGTTAAATAAATTGTCTAGATTAATTCGCGTCATTTTCGAGTCATATGATTGAATTGTTAAATCTCAGGTTTTATGCAGCCATTTGTACAGGAATTAACTTATGGAATCAAGTGCAGGAAATATTTCATCAAAAACAAAAATGTCGTTTTCACAGACTGTGGAGACGGCGTCATGATTAACAGGTAACGCCGTCACCACGATACCTTTGACGAGGTCACGAAAACCCTGACGGCGTCAAACGCCCAGGTCCAGAAAACTTAAAGTTTTTAATTATTTTTGTAAATAAAACTTGCATAACATTTAATATATGTATCCTTCTATTATAAACCTGCAAAACCTAACGAGTTTAACAATTCTCTCATCTTATCTTTACTACTTTATCGATTCAAACCCTAAATTCATATTGTATATTGGTTTATCGCACATTTTATGCTTGGTGTAGTTGTCTTTGTCTGTGATTACAGGTTATATTTGATGAGAAGAATCTTAGAAGTTCTTAGGAAGTTTCATTGGATGATTTTTAGAGGAAGATTTAACCAGTTATCGCATGTTTCTTCTCCATTATTGAGCAAACCAGGGGAGTACTAGTTTATTTTCCTTGTTTCCTTTTCCCTTTATTCGTTTTTACGGGTACTTCTGTAGAACATTGGGGATAATGTTCAACTTAAGTGTAGGGGAAAATAAGCCTTAGAAACTATTCCTTCATTTGCCATTTGATTTGTCCTTGAAATGATGGGTAATATATCAAAACATAGTATAAGAGGTAATTTTTACCCAAATTTAAATTTTTTTATGACACATACTGACAAAAACCGAGTATTAATAGCGTATCATGGATAGGAATTTATATGACTAGCACAATAACCCTCAGAATTTCACCCCAACAATGTGAGGTTCGCCTTTAGATCTTTAGGAATTCGGGTATCCATTATTGATGCCCAAGATATTTTATACCTTTAGCTTTCTCGAGTTAAGGAGTGAGCAATCATGTGTATCTATTCTGTCGTTACGGATGTGTATATGTGGTTTTGTCGCCTTTTCTGGAGCATTGAGATCGGTTTAATTTATATGAGTGTACCGGTAGTATATTAAATTCTAGAACTTGTTTTTGTGATGCATCATGAGACCGCATAGTAAGTATTAGGATTTGCTTGATAAGAGGCATTAGGATTAACCCATGTTCTAAACCTATAATTATTATGTTGGTCACACCGATCATATAACTATCTCACACCCTTGCCATGCACTCATTATTAGTGCAAGATACCCCTAGTACAACCTTTCGAGCCAATCCTTTTTCATGGTTCTTGTAATTTTCTGGTAGATTCCAGATCATTAATGAAGAGCATTGTCACCCTTAAACTAATCGTTACACTCAAATCGCCTTAGCCTACCTTGTATGTACTCGCTTTTATTACATTATTGTGTTTAACCCAAGTTAATTATTGAGTACACGGTTGCTAAGTCCTTATCCTTGTAAATACAGTTCTAGGACGATTGGGATTCATGGTAGTATTTATTTCGTGGAAGAATAGGGAAGAAAAGTTAAGTCAATACCCCCATACGTTTATTAGATGATCTCCATGTTATTTTGATCCACCTCAAATCGGGTCATTAGATAGAGTGTAAAACCCCATGTGATGTATTATGTTATTTAAAAAAATGAGAAAGGAAAAAGAAAGAGATTAATGTAGAGTTGTGCAGAGTTTGTAGATCTTCGTCCGAGTCTTGGCTTAGCAACCAAACCAACATGTATTCGTGTAAATAATTAGCTAATCCTTCCACTCGAAATTCACCCAAAGCCACCGAAATGTATCCCATCCGTTTCTGTTTCCATTATATGTTATCTTACACCTACACCCCAAAATCCTTTAAAAGACCTCTTAGATAGTAATGAATAATGCTTGCACCTAGCGGTGGAGGTTTGATCCTTTACCAAGCTTATGGTAATTTATATGCTATGACAGGTAATTAGTGTTGATTTTCTATTTTCCCCTTATGTTATAATTTATTATACACCCGAGTGAAAGAGAGAATCCCAAACACTTATATAAGGCGCTAGTATATACTTTCCGTGCTGTTAATTACATGGTCTAGAAGGTTGTGTTATAAAATACTTTTAAAGAGTAGGTAAAATGACCCCTCATATTGTTATTGTCTAGGTAGAAAAACCTATTTGCGTGAGGACAAGCAAATCCTAAGTGTAGGGGTATTTGATGAGGCGTCATTTTATATACTTTTTCGGGGTTGTTTAACCCCCTATATCGTGCATTTATGCCCAAAATAAGTACTTAATCGTTCCTTTTCAGGTATTTCTCATTTGGAGGGCATTTGGAAGAATTACATGTGACTTGGGCTCATTTGGAGAAGAAACGGACAAAACTACGGACCTACAACAACATTTCTCAAGATTATGTTCTCAGCAACTAGAGACGGCAACACAGTTTCTACGTGACGCCGTCACGACGCATCCCACGACGGCGTCACATATTCCATGACGGCGTCAGAGATCATGACCCAGCCCATTATCAAGAATATTCTCTTTCATGACAGCGTCACGACTAAAATGCGACGCCGTCATAGCGTTTTTCCTATATATACAAACCCGAATTTAGGGTTTTGAGTGTGTAACTTTAGAATAAAAAGAGGGTGCAAACCCTAGTTCATTTAGCAGCTGTTAGGGATGATTTTAGGGCCTAAAAACCCTATTGTACTTCCTCTAACTCATGTTTCAATCAAGTAAGATTTATTTAATCATTCAATATGTCTATGTGTTGTTTGATTCATCTATGTTCTTGCTTTATCTATAACATGCTTGGCTAAACCTCCTGTTGTGTTTATTTATGTTTATATGATACCTAGAATGTAGATCTTAGTGGTGTTGCATCTTGTGATGGATGTGCATGTTAGGTCTTAGAAAACCAGCTTTTGTCTGTATCGATGTTGATATGTCTAAGAAAACATAATTATGTAGAAAGGATACCACGGGGTAACAGTCTTCATACTACCTTGCCCCTAATATGGTTGATTCACTCTTAATATATTTCACATGCACTTAGTATACCCTTAGGGGCCTTGTAATAGTCTTCATACTACCTTACTTGTGCATTGCCTTAACGGAATACTAAGTAGACGGCGGGTTCGTGTAATTCGTTCAGATCTTAGAAATATTACTACAAATCATCCAAGTGTGAAGTAGCAACAACACTAAGGAGAAGCAATCTAGGGAGTAATCATTATTAAAATTAACAACAATCTCTTTTATTTATATTGTTATCACACTTAGTTCCTAAATTATTATTTAGTTTAATAGCTAAAACCAACCACCTTTTATTACATGATTTACTTGATTTCTGAAAATATAAAATACAAAAAAATATCTTCTCTCAACCTTAGAATTCTGTTTTAGACGGTGATAAGCCTTCCCCAACTTTTCCCGATGTGAATGATCAACAACCCCGAGTCTTGCTATACTACTACTACAACGATTAGGTGCTCTGCCTAGGGAGTTGTAAAACTTCGTGTAGAAGTCTAACGACGACCGCATCAAAAACCATAGCTTTTGTTTCCTTTTTTCCTCTACTGTTAGCAGTGTCTTGATATTCTAGAGAATCCCAGTCTTTAGATCCTTCAATTTTGTCACTCAAGATTTCAACAATGTTTTTTTCTAAGCAAATTTTTCCAAGGCTCGAATTTAGATCCATAACTCTTATAAAATAAGTCAACATTAAAACAACCATTAGTGGGTTAGTTAAAATAGATAATAATAGCCTTTTACATTTACATATTATCAACAAACATATAGCATTTTTTAGTTCAAGCAATTTTCGTATAAAAACGAAGAAACAAGCATCTTTTTTGGTTCCAGAAAGGTAAGTGCGGCGCACTTTAGAGAAAGTGCGGCTTACTTTCTGAGTTTTTTCAAATCCTTTGTTATTTTTTCAAAAAAACCTGTGCACGATGGAATAAGTGCGCCGTACTTTTAAAATTTTTAGTTTTTAAAATTTTAAAAGTTTTAATTTTAGTATTTTTATATTTATTATTTTTATAATATCTGTAAAACATAGCAAGCATCAGGTTTTTAAACATATCAAGTATCATATAATTTTTGAGTTTTTTAAAGTTTCTGTTTTTATTTCTATTTTGTAGGTAGGCAAAGTTAAATAAGCAACACTTAGCAATCAATAGATACATATTACCATTCAGAATTTCAAACAAATAAGATGTTAAACAGTTCTTTTTTATTTTTCTTTTTTTAATGTTCAAATTACGATAATACAAGATTTCAAAAAATATGAACACAAGGAATAAATTCCACATTTCCAAATTGTCAATTACAGTTTTTGGGGTTTTTGTATTGACGTAGATGTTCCTCTTCTCTTTTTGAAAACTGTTTTGTTTGTGAAAAACGCAAGAAGTGCGGTGTACTTGGTATAAGTACGATGTACTTGCTGTAATTTCAGAAAAAACCGGCGCACAATGGTGTTGTGCGACGCACTTTCTGAAGAAAATTGATTCAGTTTGCCAGAAAACTGTACGACGATATTTGAAAATTAGTTTGTAACACAATAATGATAATTTCAAGAATGATTTCAATCCCTGGCAACGACGCCAAAAATTTGATGTGTTATAAAAGCTTTAAATTAATAGTTCTAATTTTATCCGATTTCCAACTAACACATGGGTAAAGTATAAACCCCCGTTTATAGTATAGGTTAAGGGTAAGACCAGGTCGTTCCTCGAGATTGGTTATTCTAAAAAGGTCGATTGTATTACGAAAAGGATTATCTTATAGACTGTCACGATCTAAAGATAATTAATAACACAACTTCAAGATTATAAAAGCAATGTTTATTCGGGAAACAAAAGTAATGGAGGATAATTTAGGATGATGATAAATTCATGAAATTAAGTATAATCAAAGGAATGAACGGGTAGCTTATTCAGTAGATTGTCTATTTAACATAATAAAGAATCCTTTCGGCCTTTAATCTTAATTATGAAAAACACTTTAAGATTGGTTCACGTTTGGAAATGACAAATATAAACTTTCTTAACCAAGTTCGTCAGACATGATGTTAAGCATTAAATATTTATATATTTGGTATGATGATCATTTTATTAGCTAA
>BQNB010174324.1:0-13269 GCA_026074375.1 Tanacetum coccineum
ACTACAAAGACTGCCACATAACTATCAAGTTGATGTGAAGGCTGCCATATAGGTTGTAGGCTGTTGTGAAGGCTACAACAGAGTTTGCTGGCTTATGCAGAGGCTGCCAAATAAGTTGTAGGCTGCTGTAAAGGCTACAACGGAGCTTGCTGGCTCATGCGGAGGCTGTCATATAAGTTGTAGGCTGTTGTGAAGGCTACAACGGAGCTTGTTGGTTCATGCGAAGGCAGCAAAAAAGTTGCCAGCTAAAGGAAGGCTGCAACGAAGCTTTATGGCTTATGCGGATGCTGCCATCATATAGGTTGCCAGCTAATGTGAAGGCTGCAACGAAGCCTTATGGCTTATGCGGAGGCTGCCACATAGGTTGAAGGCTGATTCGAAGGTTGCCATAAAGGTTGAAAGCTTCTACAAAGGCTGCCACATAGGTTGAAGGCTTATACAAAGGCTGCCATAGAGGTTGTAGGCTTTTACAAAGGCTGCCACATTGCTAAGAAGGCCGCAACGCTTCTAAAATGGCTTTACAGAGGCTATGGCCTTGACATTCTTCTTAAAACAAACCCCAACAGAGGCTCATATAAAGGTTACCAAACATTTCTTTTCAAAACAGGCCATAACATAGGCTACCCCCTTTGAATCCGACAAAGGTTGTTAAAATGGTAAACATAAAGTTTTTGGTTGGAGGAAGACCTCGTGATTAGAGATAAAAGTGGAGATTTAAGTGGTATTTCCAAGGATGTCAGGAATTGCGGTTGAATTCGACCGTTATATGTGGAAAACGGTTATTTGACTTGGAAAAATAAGACTTATTGTTGCGGGTCCCATGAATGGCACCACTGATTGTACAAAAAGAGGCACATACCAGGCTCCGATGGTGATCGGAGAAATCATATGGCGATGATGGTGGTGATGCCGAGTACAAGATAACCTGCATATAAGAAATAGAAGCCACTACATTAGACGGAGCCTGGGGGAAGCCCCCGGGAGCCGCCTCCGGTGTGAGAATTAGTCATGGTGATTATGATATTGAAGTATTGAGATAGAGGAGAGAATATCTCGTGGTTAAAGTTAGCTTCATACCTTGGTGATGGCTTCCCTATTTATAGGTAATCTGTAGAGATGTAGGAGGCAGTTACACATGTCATGTGGAGATCATGGGGACACTTATGGAGATAATGCCCTATTATATTATTTTTGTGTTTTTATATTTATAGGAAAGCAGGTAAATCATATATTTGAGAGGTTTGGTTGGTTTTAGCTATTAAACTAAATATAAACTAAGCTACTGGTGATAACAATATAATAAAAGATTGCGTTTATTTAATCATGTATTACTCCCTAGATTGCTTCTCCTAGTGTTGTTGCTTTGTCACACTTGTGATGATCTATGTAATTATTTCCTAAGTCATGAACGAATTACACGAACTTGTCGTCTATTTAATATTCCATTAAGGCAACACACAAATAAGGTAATATAAAGACTATTACAAGGCCCCAAAGAGTATATTAAATGCATTTGAAATATATTAAGAGTGGATCAATCATATAAGGGGCAAGGTGGTATGAAGACTATTACCCGATGGTATCCTTTCTACACAATCATGTTTTTCTAGACATATCAATAGCGATACAGACAAAAGCTGGTTTTCTAAGACCTAACATGCATATTCATCACAAGAAGCAACATTACTAAGATCTACATCCTTGGTTTCATACAATCATAAATAAACACAATAGAAGGTTTAGTCAAGCATGTAAAAGATAAAGCAAGAACAGATAAGAATCACACAACAAGACATATTAAATTATTAAGATAGTCTTATTTGATTAAAACATGAATTGAAGGAAGTACAATAGGGTTTTGAGGCCCTAAAATCGCCCCTAACAGTTGCTAAACGAACTAGTGTTCGCCCCTTTCTTTTACTCTAAAGTTACATACTCAAAACCCTAAAAATGGATTTGTATATATAGGAAAATCGCTGTGACAGCGTCGCGTTTTAATCGTGACGCCGTTATGAGTAGAATATTCTAGAGAATGGGCTGGGTCATGCATTCTGACGCTGTCTTGAGATCTTGTGACGCCGTCTAGGTATGGGTTGTGACGGCATCACGTGTAATCTGTGACGCCGTCTCCAGCTGCTGAGTAGAAATTCTTGAGAGATGTTGGTATAGGTCCGTAGTCTTGTCTGTTTCTTCTCCAAATGAGCTCAAGTCAAGTGTATTTCCTCCAAATGCCTTCCAAATGCGTAATACCTAAAAAGCAATGATTAAGTACCTATTTTTGGCATAAATGCATGATTTAGGGGGTTAAATGACCCTGAAAAAGTGTATAAAATGACACCTCATCAAGTGAAATGAATACTTACCTCGAGGCGGCATATCATTCTTAAGACTTAGGCGTTACTTCTTCCTAAGACCTAGACACGTAGAATTCTTTCACAATTAAACGCATTCGCATAAAGCATCCTATTTGGTGATTATAATCTATCTTAGGGGTTAAAGCAATGGTGATCTTGTTAAACCCTAACTCATAGAGACTTTACCCGCTTACTGCTTAATGGCAATTTATATACTAGTAGTCCACTGGCCAAGTCTTTACCAATTGATTAAGAACGTACTCGTTGATCCCAAGGGTCACCTGCCGGTCCAACTAAGCTCACTAATCTAAGGGCGAAGATAGGTCATTATTTGTGATCCTATTGGTCTAGATATATAAATCACCATATGGAGAGCCATCTGGAATCTAGCTAACTTGGTCGGTATCACTAGATCCAGTTGAATGATAGGTCGCATACAAGCACGTAAACAAGCATAAATTGATAAACATAAACAAGCAATCAACAATAAATCAACCATTCGAGATAAACAAACCAAACATTCAAATCTTCATAATAATGGCTAATACCCAAGGGTATTAGCCCTCAAACGTCATAATCAATACAAGAGTAATAATCTAACCAAGGTAAACTAATCGAGTTAAACGAATGATACTAAAAATCGAATGATTACTAGAGTATAAGAGATTACAAAGTTTTTCCTATGGAATTAATAGCTTTGCTTGACCTCTTCTGCTCTTCTTGTATCTGAAAATCGACTTTTGTGGTTAAGGTATAGAAAATATGATCAAGCACACTGAAAACCCGTTTTTAGGTTATCTATTTATACTGTCTGGAATTTGGTCGATATGACGTATCAAGAGAGATGGATACGGTGTATCGGGGGTTTCTTTAAGTATGAACCACGTTCGATATCTTTTAGAATATTTTATTACTTAATATTGAATACGGCGTATAGAGTTCTCCTGGATACGGTGTATTGGACTTTATATCTTCGTGGTTTCTTGTGAAGTGCAAGGCACATATACGCCGTATCTTCCTTGATGGATACGGCGCATAGGATGTCAGAGTCAGTTTCTTTATATTTCTTTGTTTAAGCTCCAGAGTGTGTGCCCTTTTGCTAATCTTCACCAAGTACTCCATAATTACTGCAATTCTCAAATACAAACGATTAAGCAACAATTCTTGCAATAATTATACAAAATGGGTCATTTACATATGATAAATGATGCTATAAAAGTAACGTTATTTGATGTCATCAAATATCTCCCCACTTGAATCCTACTTGTCCTCAAGTAGCCTTTAGAAGTTTATGAAAATGTATCCCTAAGGATTTTTCCGTTAAGCATTTATTTGTTTAATCACAAGTATACAACCAAACACCTCACGAAATAGAAAAATGAAAACATTCAAATCACTAAACTAATATATGTGGTAACATGTAACTAATTCGCTCAATTGCTTGGTCGTGACGAATATTCTATCATGAGCTTGGCAAGGATACACATCTCCACCACTAGAGCTAAGGAGTAACAAGTTTATAAAGGTAAATTGGGTTTTATTTTAAGGTTTAGGGTTGAGCACTCTATCTAATCTCTACCAATACCAATATTCTAGAAAAGGTGACAAAGACCACACATACGCACTCGTAACGACGGGATAAACACATGTGACTGCATTCAAACCTTAACTCGAATAAGCTAAAGAGTAGGATTAGTAGAGTATAATAGGGTATGGATTTTCTAACTTTCACCAAAAGTAATAAACCAACAAGGTGGTTGAATCACTGTACATGGCCGTAATGACAGAATAAACATGCATGACTCGATCACATCCTCATTCGAGTAAAACTCAAGGTTAGTCATTAGGAAAGGGAAATAAATTGTTGTTAAATAAAAATTATGAAACAAATAGATTAAGTCTAAAACAAATAAGGTACAAGTTGCTAGACACTTTCCCGACCGTTACCATGATAAAGACTCATAAATATTTACACAAACGTCTTGATCATTGATAAAAAACAACAACCTAAGTTGGCATTCCCGTAACGGTGAACTTCCCATTCATCCCATACTTTACAAGACAAGTGGTGATATCTACCACTTTATACAAAACGTTACATTGTTTATTGTATCAACGAATAATCGATCTTTCTAATAATTCCTTCAGTTTAAGCTTTTGCGAAATGACTATCTTCAAACTTTCCTCCTCTTTTTTTGTTGCGATTTTTCTACTTTTTTCGATTTTTTTAAACAATACATAACTATGAATCTCGGTGTAATTTCACCATCTTCACGAACTTCGGATAATTTCTTTGATAATTCTTCATTCTTCGGACATACCAATAATTGTGATGGTAGCAAAAATACATGAGTTTTTACTACTTTTTACACTCCCATTTGTAATGTGCAAATTTCTTCCCAACCATACTAGAGATAAAAAATGACACAAGACTCGGGAAATACATACTTTACACTTTAAGCAACTAGCAACTATAAATGGACTTAATCTAACAGGGTAGGCTAAGGTGTAAGGGTGTAACGAAACAAATAGTTGGTGTTATTCCTAAAGGATTGGCTCTATAGGTTTTTCTAGGGGTATCTTACTCTTAAAATGAGAGTAAACAAAGGGTTTATATGGGGGTTAACTAACCAGTGTAGTTAGTTAATAGAACAATATATATATGCTTTTTGGGTGTAATCCTAGAAATTTACCAATTTAAACAAGTTACTCCATCTAAATCCATAGTAATCATTATTGTGGTATCGAATAGATATACCAAGACAAGTTCTAAAGTCTACAACATCACCGACACACTCATATTTTTGTGGAATTTGGGTAAACATTTAGAAACGGATAAGGCTGAATCCTCATAATATCTAATAAGGGTTATGTGTGCAAGTTATGTAACTAGTAATTTCATAAAAGTATGCTTGAAAAAAAATTAAATTTGAGCATAATTTAAGCATTTTAATGTGAAAAATAGGACAAGTAACGTTCTAATTCCCATCCCCACACTTAAATTATACAACGTCCTCGTTGTATAGATAAAACATTAAAAATAGGAAATAAAAGAATTACAACGAGAAACTCCCCTGATGTTTTGCTCGGTAGATTCTCCATTGTTGATTTCATGAGCAAGAATTCCAGATTATTGATACTTCACCAACATTTGTGGATTTCTTTCCAGCGAGGTCATGTGCAAAATATAGGAAAAACATGCAAAATCCTATCTCGAGTATCGTACGGTTAATAAAAATAAATAAAACTGTACAGGCAGTCAATACGCCGTATCCCAAAACCTGGATACGCCGTATAGAAAGACATGTAAAAAGTATCTATACGGGTCAGTCTTCCAAATACGCCGTATCATATAATGAATACGTCGTATTGAAAGAACTGGTAGTAAATTTTTAAATGCAGAAAAATAAAGGACTGATAACGTCTAGACATTCAATACGTCGTATGGTATGGAGCGGATACACCGTAGATGTCTCGGAAGACTGACTCGAGAAAAACAAATAAAAACTGTCTGGGTTGTCTCTTGGGAAGCACTTTTCTTTTCAGCTAAGTTTTTAAGTTAGACTTTTTCTTTAGCTTTTCTTTACTCCATATCATGTACGCTAATGTGCCTGCGTGTGAGCCATTCATCCGTTTTCATCAAATCATTGTATTCAAGTTCTTTTATAGCAACATACTTTTCATCTTCCCCGAATGAATACATGATCATTTCAAATCTTCTAATTTCGTAAACCGGCCACTCGTGAGTGTTATCGTTGAATAATTTATATCCTTCTTTATTGATTTCATGTTCTTCATCTTCTTGAACATCACTTTTGAAGCTTCTGTTACTGTTTCCGCCAAATATTTGATTAATATCAATATAAGGATCATGGGTAGCATAGAAGTTTGTGTATGGTCCTCGTATGTGATCCCTCCATGTAGAAAATGGAGACCATTCGCGATCATTCACTTTCCACCAATAATCTTGAAGCTTCACCAATAATTCGTAATCGAGTTCGTGGAAGTTTCTGAAAGACCTTTTTAACCATGCGCAAAAATTTATTACGCTTTGACTTGCATCTCCCCATGATTTTTCATAAATGGCTTTTTGTTCTAGCGCTTCATCTTTTAAAGTTTCGTCCATCAATCCATCATACCATTCATGATCTTGAAAGTAAGTCATGTAACCAACTCAAACCATCCCCGGTAATTCTCCACCATCACAAAATCCATCTTCATTCGAATTGTAGATGGGCCACTTAGTTTCCCCGTTCTTGAAATGGAAAGGTTCGCAAATATGATCACATATTTCATAAGGTACTCCATATTTAGACCATGGCTCTTCGAGTTCATAATTCAATTCATTCTCTTATCTTGTAGTCTTAGCTCTTTTCTATTATATATGTAAATACTCTGTTCAACCTTAAAAAGATAGTTAAACTCATTGAATTTTGTGCATAATGGTGTTTCGTAGTTGAACAAGTTTGTTTCAATTCTAAAGATTTCACCAATTTCTTATTCATCATCATAATTAGCTCCCTCAAGATCAGAAAATCCATCATCAATAACTCCATTTTGATCATCGCTCCTTTTCCAAAAATCCCATAAGAACTTTTTAGTAAATGGGTCCATCATCGCATGGTTAGCAAATTTCGAAGCTAACCATTCTTCAAACATGGTATTAGTTGGATCTCTTATTGCTTCCGTCCCCACAACATTACAAGTATTAGAAGGCGGGTAATATTTTCCATAAAAAATTTCAGTCAAATCCACCCAAGTAGTAATTAAACCTTTAATTTCATCAAACCATTTGCTTGCATTTCTAATTAATGAGATCAGGAAAGTAGCACGCCTAAGTCTTTCATGATTCACATTGGGCAAGTTAATAGGGTCAACAATTTTAAGGAAGTAGTCTATATGTTCGACCGCGTCTTCTCTATTAGTTCCACTGAAGGCATTATCGCACAAATCATCAAGGAATTTACCTTTTAGTTCATAAACTCTTTTACCATTAACCGTAACACATCTAATTCCTAAATAATAATTTGCTTAGTCTTTAGTTGCGAATTCTTTCATAGTTGCTTTCATCTGAATTTCTGCCATTACTTATTCAATCTACTCACTTCTGATTATTATGATCTGTGACGAGGGTAAAATATCAGTAGGATTTGCTTGGAAGAATAGTAATACAGAAAATCGGGCATGAAAATCATATACGAAGAATCAGGGTGCGTTTGGTTCGTAGTATGTTTTGAAAGAAATTATAATCTGTCAAAGAAATTGTAAATCGAATGAATTGTAATTCAAAGAGTTGGAATGTGTTGGATTTGTAATGCGTTGAAATTGTAATTGATGTATTGTGTCAATGTGTTTGGTTAAACCTCAACGTAATGTAATTTAAAAAAAGTTGAAGAAACTTAAGAATAATAATAATAATAATAAAAAGTATTATAAATATTATTAATAACTAAATAATAATAATAATCTATAAATGATAATATTAATAATACTGAATAAATAATACCAAAATAATCTATAAATAACACTAAATAAATAATATGAATAATAAAAATAATAATAATAAATATACTAAGAATATATAATATAAGTAATATAAAATATAAAATATAATATAAATAATATAAGTAATAATAAATAATATAAATATAATATAAAATATAAAATATAGTTAATATATAATAATAAATAATATATTATTATTATTATTATTATTATAATATATAAAATATGTAATAATAATGATAATAATAAATAATATAAATATAATATAAATATATAAATATTTAATATAAATAATATAAATATATAATATAATTAATATATAAATAAAATAAAATAAAATAATAATAATAATAATAAATACTGATGATTTAAAGTATAAAATACTGAATTACAACGTAATTCAAAACTTTCCATCCAACTTCCTATGTAATCTGAATTCTCTCCATTGATGTAATTGTAATGTTTGAATTAAAATTACGACACAAACCAAACAGCCTACGTAATGTAATCTGAATTACAATTCCCTTCATTCTGCAAACCAAACAACCTACGTAATATAATTAGATTACAATTACATTCAATTACAGCGAACCAAACAGGGCCTCAGATTCTGTTGCTGTATCAGACGATCGATATGACGTATTCAATTGATCTGAATACGCTGTATAAGGCTACTGAAGGGATACATATGTATTGGATAATGGAAAGTTAGATACGCGTATCAATTAGAGTGATATGCCATATCAAGTTATCGAACAGTACAGTGTCTTGACATAATTAAACAAACAAATAAAAAAGCAACATTTAACAACAAATATAATATAATTTTACACTAATCTAAATTACTCTAATTAATTTAAATTACACTAATTTTAGGGGTTAAGTTAATCTTATTTAAAAACCAAAATATTAAATAAAAATCAATATTAAAATTTCACTCCCCGGCAGCGGTGCCAAAAACTTGATGTGTTGTCGTGTAGGTGTTATTTATGTTTTCAAGTTTTAAATTTATGTTTTGTAGACTTTACCTAAAACAACACTTTAACGGGCAGTGTACCCGATCAAATGGAGTTTCGTGGTAAGTAGAGTGTCGATCACTAAGAGCAAGATCTAATCTTTTATTTTATCAATATTTTGGTTATCTAAACTAAGTTAATTCAAACTATGTTAATTCTATTCTATGTTAAACCTTGATGAGATCAAATAACGTCACTTTTATAGCATCATTTATCCCATGTAAATAACCAATTTTGTATGATTATTGCAAGAATTGTTACTTAATCGTTTATTTTTGAGGGTTGCAGTCATTATGGAAGTACTGGTTGAAGATTAGCAAAAAGGCACGCATTAGGAGCTTATAAAAATGAGAAATATGAAGAAACTGATTCTGACATCCTATATGTCGTATCCATCAAGGAAGATACGGCGTATCTGTGCCTGCACTTCACAAAAGTCCACGAAGGAATAAAGATCAATACGCCGTATCCAGAAGGAGTCTATACACCGTATTCAATTTAAAGTAATAAAATATTATGGAAGATATCGAACGTGGTCCCTACTCTAAGAAACCCCCAATACGCCGTATCCAAGCCACTGATAAGCCGTATCGACCAAATTCCATACCTTATAAATAGAAAACCTAAAAACGGGTTTTTAGTGTGCTTGATCATATTTTCGATACCTTAACCACAAAAGTTAATTTTTAGAAGAGAAGAAGAGCAGAAGAGGTCAAGCAAAGCTATCAATTCTATAGGAAACACTTTGTAATCTCCTATACTCTAGTAATCGTTCGATTTTTGGTATCATTCGTTTAACTCGGTTAGTTTACCTTGGTTGGATTATTACGCTTATATTAATTATGACGTTTGAGGGCTAATACTCTTGAGTATTAGCCATTATTATGAAGATTTGAATGTTTGGTTTGTTTATATCGAATGCTTAATTTATCGTTGATTGCTTATTTCCGTTTATCAATTTATACCTGTTTATGTGATTTTGTATGCGACTTATCATTCAACTGGATCTAGTGATACGGACCAAGTTAGTTGATGCCAGGATGTCTTCCCATATAGTTTTTTTATCATATCTAGACCAATAGGATCACAAATAATGACCTATCTTCGCCTTTAGATTAGTGAGCTTAGTTGGACCGGCAGGTGACCCTTGGGATCAACGAGTACGTTCTTAATCAATTGGTAAAGACTTGGCCAGTAGACTACTAATATATAAATTTCCATTAAGTAGTAAGTGGGTAAAGTTTCCATGAGCTATGGTTTAACAAGATCACCATTGCTTTAACCCCTAAGATAGATTATAATCAGCAAATAGGATGCTTTATGCGGATGCGTTTAATTATGACAGAATTCTATGTGTCTATGTCTTAGGAAGAAGTAACACCTAACTCTTAAGAATGATATGCCGCCTTGAGATAAGTATTCATTGCACTAAATAAAAAAACCAACATTCTAATTGGATTAATCATGGTTAATATAGTTTTTTTATATTTATCTAGACTGCTCTTCTATCTTTTTTCTGTCTGCTTGCGTGTGTTATTGTGTCTTAAGTAGATCTAAGTCACCACAAACCTTTGCCAGTCTCTAAGGCTGAAAACCCCCTTAATCCGTTAGAATTAGTATTAACATAGGTTTAGCATAGGTTTAACATAGAATAGAATTAACTTGATTTAAATTAACTTAGTTTAGTTAAGTTAACCAAAATTTAATAAAATAAAAGATTTAGTTTATCTCTTTTAGTGATTGGACACCACCTACTTACCACGGAACTCCTTCTGTCTGGGTTTTTCACTGCTCCAGTTTTTTAATTTTTTTTTTATTTTTTAAAGTTGTTTTTTTGACTGGGTTTTAGGGGGTTTCTTTTTTTAGGTTAAAGTCGGCACTAAATTATAAAATGTTTTTTTTTTTTAAAATATGAACTATCCTAAAAATAAACCCTACACAACATATTAAGTTTTTGGCGCCATTGCCGGGGAGTGAAATTTTAATCTTGAATTTTATTTGATATTTTGGTTATTAGCATTAGATTAGATCTAACCCCCGGGATTAGTGTAATTTTGGTTAGTGTAAAATTTTGAAAAATTCTGTATATTTGTGTATGTGCTTGTATAATTGTTAGTTTAATTGTTTTGTGTGTTTAATTATTTTCCATACACTGTTCTGGTCGATAACCTAATACGGCGTATTCACTTCCATTGGATACGACGTATCTAAATTTCTTATCCAATACAGCGTATCCATTCAACAAATTAATATGACGTATTCAGATCAATTAAATATGGCGTATTGACCGTCTGATACAGTAAAAAACCAGTTTTTGCATTCAATTTCCCTATATTTGTGTTTTCTTTCTTCCGAGCCTATCCTACTAATTGGTTGCTTTGTCACACTTGTGATGATCTGTGTAAGTATTTCCTAGGTCATGAACGGATTACACGAACCCGATGTCCATTTAATATTCCGTTAAGGCAACAAACAAGTAAGGTAGTATGAAGACTATTACAAGGCCCCTAAGAGTATATTAAATGCATGTGAAATATCTTAAGAGGGATCAACCATATAATGGGTAAGGTAGTATAAAGACTGTTACCGATGGTATCCTTTCTACACACTCGCGTTTCTCTAGACATGTCAATAGCGATACATACAAAAGCTGGTTTTCTAAAGCCTAACGCGCACATTCATCAACAAAAAGCAACATCAAAAGGATCTACAACCTAAGTTTCATGTAATCATAGATAAATACAAAAGAGGGTTTAGCCTCGCATGTTATAAAGAAAGGAAGAAGATAAATCAATCAAACAACGCATAGACATATTGAATGATTAATGATAAATAACCTTACTTGATTAAAACATGGATTCAAGGTAGTACATTAGGGTTTTGAGGCCCTAAAAATGACCTACAAAGCTGCTAGAATGACTAGGGTTCGTCTTCCTAGGTTTATACAAAGTTACACACTTAAAACTCTAAAAACAGTTTTATATTTATAAAGATATCGACGCAACAGCGTCGCTTAGAAATTCTAATGTCGTCGCCACGTAGATGATTCTAGATCCTCTTTAAGTCGGCCACGTCCTGACGCCGTCGCGAAATTCCTAACACCGTCACCATATAGATCACGATGGCGTAGCTTTATGCCTGCGACGTCGTCTCCATGTATTGTATACATAAATCTTCAAGAGATTTTGGTGTGGGTCAGTAATCTTGTCCGTTTCTTCTCTAAATGAGCCTAAGTCACGTGTATTTCCTCTAAAAGCCATCCAAGTGCTAAAAACCTGAAAACAAATGATTAAGCATGTAATCTTGGCATATTTGCATGATTTATAGGGTTAAATGACCCTGAAAAAGTGTATAAAATGACACCTCATCTACAAAACCATTAAAGAAGCTTATTATACTTAGTTTGGTGCACCCTTCCAAAATGGAAGGCAATATAGAGCAGCAGCTCCAGGATTCTACCAAAGAAATAATGCAAATCCTTCATATCAAGAATGAAGACAATCAATGGAGGAATCACTAAGAAAATTTATGAATGAATCAACAAAGAGACATGAAGAAAACTCCAACTTGATCAAAGAAATTCGAGCTTCCACTGCCGCATCTATCATAAACCAAGGAGCTTCAATTAAAACTTTAGAGATTCGAATCGGGAAAATGAGCAAGGTACTACAGGAAAGAGGATTTAGAAGTCTACCTAGCTCTACTGAAACAAACCCAAGGGATCATGTCAAGTCTATCTTGACTACTGTTGAAACTAATATGACACCGATACGCCGTATCGGATCATCCCAATACGTTGTATCGGCCTAACAGAACAGTAAGCTGATGTACGAGTCACAACGAACGACTATTTCATTTCCAAGTCATTTGAATGATTGTTACTATGATGAGAAGAATGGATTGTATGAACTGAAATGCTTGGACGCCTAGTCTTATGGAGCTACACGTGTCAACAACTTCCTACCCCGAAAGGAGAAAGACCCAGGAAGTTTCACTTTACCTTGCTATATTAATAATATTTTCTTTGATAATGCCCTTTCTGACTTAGGAGCTAGCGTAAGTGTCATGCCTCTCTCAACCTACCTTAACTTAGGTTTAGGTGAATTAGCTCACACTAAGTTAACAGTTGAATTAGCAGACAGGACATTGAAATATCCAAAGAGAATAGCTGAAAATGTACTAGTATGTATTGGTAAGTTTGTTTTCCCCGTAGACTTCATAATACTAGATATGCCCGAGGATGTCAAAGTACCCTTGATCCTTGAAAGACCAATTTTGTCTACCACCCACGCTAAGATTGATGTATTTAAAAGAAAGATTACTTTGAGGGTAGGGGATGAGAAAATTATTTTTAAAAGTATGAAACCTGCTAGTAGTATGATTAAGAGGGTCTA